>CM073472.1:50567670-50865170 GCA_037074535.1 Gleditsia sinensis
CTTTGAACTTATTGGGGTCCTAATATGTTGAAACTGTTAGAGAACCTGATAATTGCAGACAGAAAAAACTTTTTTTTTTTTGGTGATAAGGGAATTGAAATATGCAAGAAAGATATAAGCGCTTTTGGTACAATGGTTTTCGACTTGATTTGGATCATTTGGTAATAAAAGGTTGTAGCTTCTAATCTGTACAGTGCTATTTATATCTGAAACAAGTTAGCTGAGCAAATACATGTAACCTCTTGGGGCATTTATAGGATAGATATGCGCTCCAATCACAAGACTTGCGATGCCATTTTGATCCATAAGAAAGGTAGCAAAGTTGTTGGTCTCCATTGCAATCCAGTTCAACCAGATCTTCTTTTGAGTTGCGGAAATGATCATTTTGTGAGTTCATCCTTCTTTACCTTTTTCAAATTAAATTATTGTTAGTTTTACAAATATTTTTTGATAGTTATACCTTCATTATACTAAGATATGTGTGATTGTGATGATTTTTGCCCCCTTTTACATCTCTCTAAAATGGACATTAATAGAAGCGAGGAAACATGCTAATGAGTCTGTTCATACAACAAACTGTTACGGAACAATACATATGGAAACAACCATTGTTTCACACTAGATATACTACTAGCTTCAAAATGGGTTTTTTCTTTTCAGGCTCGTATTTGGGATCTGCGTCGAATAGAATCTAGATCATCTGTTTATGACCTTGAACATCGACGTGTTGTTAACTCTGCATATTTTTCTCCATCTGGGGTCAAAATCCTTACTACATCACAGGACAACCGTCTTCGTGTGTGGGATTCCATAGTTGGCAATATGGACTCTCCTAGCCGAGAAATTGTCCACAGTCATGATTTCAATCGGCATTTGACTCCTTTTAAAGCTGAATGGGATCCAAAGGTTTTCTCTCTCTCCCTCTCCAGTTTGAAAGAATGTTTGTGTTGCTTATAAGACTCATTTTCTCATATAGTTTAGGGACCATAATTTTCATGTTATTGCAGGATCCGTCAGAGTCCCTTGCTGTTATTGGTCGTTATATAAGTGAAAATTATAATGGAGCTGCTCTACATCCTATTGATTTTATAGATATAAGTACAGGGCAATTGGTAGCTGAGGTCATGGATGCTAACATCACTACCATCAGTCCTGTTAACAAGCTCCATCCACATGATGATATCCTGGCATCTGGGAGTTCTAGGTTTGAACTCTGACTATTATTATTAACATTTTTTTGGGTGAAAGAACTGTATTAATAATTTTAAGTACTAGATAACAAGACTTGTGATTTTTTTCCTGATTATCTATGACAAAAACCCTGGTAATGATTCTTTTGGTTGATGAGATTTGACCTGTCCAGTTTTTATGGAGTGTAAATTTTTATCCTTCTATGATCAAGACATTCAAAGTTGACAGGCCTATAAGGAGTTTTTTCTACAAAACATGATTTTTCCTTCATCCATAAAGTTTTTGTGGGAGATGACAGGCCTCTTTCATTATATTTAATTGTGCACTTGTGTAGTTATAGAGTTTATTTTATCTAATGTTGTAGCATTTTTAGTTTGTATACGTGTACTATTTGTGCAAGTTATCCAGTATTGTGGATATCAATTTGATTTGTTAATCTGTTATTAGATGTAGGAGTTGAATTCAATTGTGGATGCAATTAAAGATTTAATTAACCTGGGTGTTGTCAGTCTGAGTTGTTATTTGATTCTTAGACTTACATGGCTGACTTATCTAGATCACTGTTCATATGGAGGCCCAAGGAGAAGTCTGAACCTATAGAGGAGAAGGACGAAAGGAAAATTGTGGTTTGTGGAAGAGCTGAGAAGAAGTGTGGTCGAAAGAAAGGTTATGATAGTGATGATTCGGATAACAAAGCATTCGTATCCAAGCTCAAGAAGTCAAAAAAGACCTGAGTAGAAATTGTCTTGATGCACTACTAGCAATCTACAAAATCATGAGATGCCCTTTTTTGAAGGTTCCATTCCGTCTACTAACTTTTACAGGATCCATTTCCCATTTTTAGTGTTGTTGTATCACTTTAGAAGGTAGTGCTGCGTAGCATTTTGGGATCTACTAGTAGGTTTTTGGGGACGGTACCTATATGCTGATGTTAGTAACAGTATAGGCTTGAAGGTTTAGATTGGCATTTCACCTTTGTGCTTATCTTTCTAAAACCTTTTTGTATGTGTTTCTGTAAATAAGGAAGCTCATGCCATTCAAGGTGCCAGTATTATCTTAATTAATGGTAAATGCCCATTGGAAATTCAAAGCTCTTTAGTTTGATTTGTTGCTGGACAATGTTACTAACGACTACAAACTGGACTTAAATCTCTTGGATTGTTATTAACGGTTAGTTCTGCTTCTTCCCCTTAATTTTTAAGAAAGACTTGTTAGTTTTTACATTATAAAATTATTTTTATGTTGAATAAAAATAATTGACACAAAGTTATTAAGGTAATTATTTTGAAATTAGAATGTAAATAATTTTCTTATGAATTTTAGTCTCTTGAATGGTTTGATTTTGACCAAAATAAGGACGTAGACAAGCTAATAAGTAAAATAAAATGTTTTCAATTTAGTAAGTACAGTAGACGTCTAATTTTTTTTTTTTTGAAACAAGGCAAAAAATGCTTATTAATTCATTGAATGAAAAAGCATTGCAGCGATTAAAGTAATGGGAAATAACATTTGGAGGAAATTATCTATAAAGAGGCGGTCATTTCTAGGCCTAAAATGTTTTGCAAGAAAATGAGCTACTTCATTGTTATCTCTTCCTTATGTTTGATAGTAAAACTAGAGTCTTTGATGATGAGATCGAAGGAGGAGTCCTCCATTGTGAAACCCTTCATCACTTGCAAGCTATCAATTATTGCTTGGATGTTAAGATAAAATGTGTAAGTTAGTTCCAAACAATTAGGGTATACATCAGTTTAATTTGATCGACTTTTAAAAATAAATTAAATTGAATTGATAACAAGTGTGTAAAAAAACAAAATTAAAGCAATTAGGTTTAATTCAAGTGTGAGAACCGTTTTGGTTTAGTTCCATTTATGGTTGGCCTTGAAAGAAAATTTAATGGTTAACTTGATTGTTATGTATTTTAAGGAGCTTGAATAGACTTTTAGGAGTTGTTAGGTGCATATGATAGAAAAGACATGATAAAATAATATATTCTATCTTGTTTTTATTTTATATTTGTTGCACTGATAGGATATGATAACACTATTAAATCTCTTATTATATCTTGTCTTTTAATTAAAATTTTTATCTTATGAAGTAGACTGAATTATGAACAGAATAATTTATCTTACGTCATCAAGTCGCTTATCATATCTTGTCTTTTAGTTAATGATAAATAAAAAATTGTATTAAAATTGATTTTAAATAATTATATATATAATTTTATTATAAAAATAATTTTATCATTTTATATAATTTACATCATATCTTATTATTATTTGGTTTGTCTTAAATATAGAATATGATAGTATAATGCTTATTTTGGTACGCATTAAACATTAGATAAAATAAAAATTTATCAAGTTTATATTCTATTATATTTTTATTCAATTTACTATTCTATTTGTTTTTATTATATTCTGATCATCAAACGAAACTTTTAGGGAAGGCCATATTATAAGAATGACCATGCACCTTTAATGGACACGGGTATATATTTAAATTAGACAAGAAATGGGCCTGAACGAAATTTCAACTTTTAAGTATATTTTAGAACTTATAAAATTGCGCATATATTTTTTAAATGTACCTGATTCTTCCTTTATTTAAATCATTTTGAAAATTATAAAATTGAATCAAAAATTGAATGAAGTTATAAGAATTAAATAAAAAAATTAATATTATATAAATAATGTAAAATATTTATGAATTTTAAAAAATGTTACAAAAAATGAATCAACCACCAGTTCTGAAAATTTGTAAATTTCATTTTTTATAAAGTAATAAAAAAGAAAAAAAATCTGTATTTTTTTATAAAGTGAATCAACCACCAGTTCTGAAAATTTGTAAATTTCATTTTTTATAAAGTAATAAAAAAGAAAAAAAAATCTGTATTTTTTTAGTATACGAAGTTTTTGAAAATGGTCTTCCATATATACAGTACTGCTTATAAAAATGGACTGCTATAGATTTTATAATACCGCTACACTACAGAAAGGTATTTCTCAAAATTAATGGTTGAAGAGTCACAATTCCCAGGAAGCTCGTGAGCATAAATGGATGTCTTCATTTTGAGAAGGTGTATAAACTATGTTTAATAAGTCATATTGTTTTAACATCTAGAGTTTGTTATATTTACAACTAGGAATCCAAAGTAAAGCTTCCCCGAAATCCAAGTTTCATGTGGACGTAATGTAACAAGTATACAAATATAGTGCCAACAGAAAAAAAAAAAGTAATATATTTTACTTAATTCTTTATAAACATATAACTTGTACCAAACATCAATCAACAGGAAAAATACTAATTGTTTCAAAGAACTAGAATATAAGTCCACAACCTATTCAAATACAAAACTTCTAAAAATAAGATACTTCCTTCCACAAATAAATAGTCTTCAAGTTGTTGAAATTTTTCATTACTAATACTAAGTGCACAATCTATTGAAATATAGCAATAATTAAAAATAATTACTACAAGAATGTATTGAGTAAAGATGCATAACTAGTTTGTCTTACTATTTATAATGCTGAACCACTTAAAACCTAGTCATTTAGAAATCTATATATGAATCTGATTCTAATCCATCTAACAATTAAGAATACATACTAATTGAAGAAAGAAAAAGAATAGTACATAACCTTTTTAGTACAAACAATTTATTATGAAATTTTTTTGCATACTAGAACAACAATAATATCACCTATGTCACTTTTGTCAATCTCATATGTTTGGTTTTCTATATCAAGAGGTAAAGGGGTAGACCAAAACTAGTTTTGAACAAAAATAAGAGCCTCTACTATTTTTAGAGACAAATAACTTTTATATTGACTAAGAACTCGAGCCTTGTACTAAAAATTTATTCAGAAGTAATTGTTGACATTGGTATAGCTAGTACATCCCTAGCTATTTGAACAAGAGTTAGAAATCTAGTAAAATTCACTTTTTATAAAGTAAGAATATCAAAATTTGATGACATCTTTTATTTAGCCTCAATTAGATATGATTTGAATTTAGATTTGTTATCTAAAATATCATCTTTAGTTATATCCATGTCAAATTCCATAATAAATGAGTCTTTTGCGTCTTTTGCAATTTCTACTTCTCTACTTGATTGGAAAAGTTGATCAACATCTTGTGATTTTTCAACACCATAAAAAGACCTATAATTTTCATACATATGCTTGAATACTTCCTTTACCTTCACAAATGTAAAAATAGCCAAGTCTTGGTCATAGAGTTTTGAAAAGCTAGCTCTACTAAACAAACTTCAATTTGTATTTCGAATCAAGCACTACGGCAACTAAATAAGCATATTTATGTTTTTTTTAAGTTGTCCCAATATTTGTCATGCTTAGCTTTCATTCTTATAGCCATGTTCTTTAACATGCATCATCATCACTCTCACATCAATTCTTCAAAGTCTTGACAAAAAGACAATACTCATGAAAGTATTGAAATGAAGTCATATATAAAGAACCTAAGATGTTTTTAGTTGCATAAAAAAGATCTTCAAAAGTTCACAAAATGCCTTGAATTATCACAATCTTTTGTGTTTGGAGGACCACCAAGGGTGGAATTCAACATAAACTAAGCATTTTGCTATTCCAACTTAAAAACATGCCTTTGGAAACTTTAAGGAACTCTCAAATATAAGGAATGTGAAGTTCCAACTCGTAGAAACATCCAATTGAGCTATACTATTGTTTTGTATCGTGGCAAGCTCCAAACATTTTAAATTTTTTTGCATACTTGTAGGTAAAGCATGCATATATATATATATATATACTGATTCTAGTTATTGAATTATGCATATCCTTCGAGCCATAATTAACAACATAATTCAATATGTTAACACGACACTTAACATGCATGTATTCTCCATTCATCACACTTCCATTCTATTCATTTATTTTTTTTCTTTAAGTATGTTATAGAAACTATCATTTGAACTAGCATTATAAAAAATGTAGTGAAAACTTGTTCAATTCTCCATTCAGTAGGTATTTTTTTGTTGTTTGACCAAACATTTCTCTTCTATAATGAGTAATTTAACAAAAGTTCAAAATTCTATTATGCAATTTTTATTCTAGATCAATAAAATGTGTAGTAAAACAAATATGATTCAAATGTTACACGGTTGTTTTATAATCAATAATTGAACAAACACATTGAGATTTCATACTTAACACAGTTTTATCAGAATGATTTAAAAAATATTTTTAAGATTTTTCAAATCAAATATGTAACTAAGGAAACATATTTGACTTGCTTTCCTAATTGTTCGCATTTTTAATTTAAATTTCCTATTTTCAAATCTAGTTGTTTCCTTATTGTTTTTTTTTTCTTGTTTAGTGGGGTTTCCTTAGCATTGAAGGATTTTCCGATTTAGTGGAGTTTCCTTCAATCAGTAACATTTCTCTACTATATAATGTACTAGTTTTCTGATGAAATATAAGAAGATAAATTTTCTCTCTTCCTAAAAAATTTCATGGTATTAGATCCTCGAGCTTGTCTCTCTTGTTCTTCTTCCTTCGGCTATACATGGCAGCAATGATCAGCACCCAAAGGAGCGTTGTTGCCTCATATGACAAAAATAGTGTAGTTTTAAATTCATGTACATACGTAAAACTAAACATACACACACATAAATGTATAATTACTAATATGGATGTATGTATACTAAAGTAATTAAATAAATTACCGATATTCTGATAATTTCAATGCAGTGAAGTCATCGCGGGGTGGAAGTATTGTTTCCATCTCTATCTCTATATTTTAAGTGGGATAAACTTTACCCCATCTTTATTTTCACATAAAAGAAATTTCTTGCACACCAATGAATCCCTACAAAGATCCTCCATAAACGAGAAAAATTGCTATCCCTGGTATTGAGCTCTAGCCTAGTCTTTTAGTTGGTAGATCCTGTTATCCTGCATCAATGCAAGTGCCCTCGGACGGAATATGGATGTAATGAATCAATGTGATTCGAGAACATAAATCTAACTCCCTCATTTCATTTGATCCCCACATTGTGTTAATTAAAAAGCATTTACTTTTTCTTCCCCTTTCGTCAGGGCAACATTGGATGGTCCAATAAATAGCCAAAGTTGTTGATTTATAATTGCAAGGTGATTGATAAAGAACGCATCTATCTCGTGACTCAAATTGAAAAAAGCCAGGAGAATTCAACAAAACAAAACAATATTGACTTGTTTTTCATCCCTGCTATCATGAAGGGATTCAAATTTTGAACACAAATATTTTGCATTTTACTTGTGGCGTATTTTCATTGTTTACTTGACAAATATATAATTTATTGTAACCACTTGAGCTAGGTGGTTAGAAAGGTGGGGGACGGCAAGCTTGATTTTTTCTCTTGTACAGAAAAAAATATATTTATTTTTGTTGTTAGTTCATTTCTTTTAGTACTCATTGTGAGGGCTTGTATGACCATGTGACTAAATTTTTATTTTTTAAATTGTTTTTAAGAATCATTTTTTGGAAGCGCGTTGACAAATAGTTTAGCCTTTAACCAATTTTTTTTTTATGAAAAGGAAATTCAAATAAAAAATCCAATGACAGACAATAGGTGTAAAGATCTTGGATATAATAATAACATATGAATATCTATAATTTTTTGTTGAATTAAAAGGTGAATTAAAATTATAGTGATCCCTTGAATCGTATCTTTAGGATAAAAAATTGCCATATCATCATTTATGCTGCAACATGATTTCTACATTTATCCGTTTATTATATCATATCAAGTAACCTCCACAATATCATTAGATTTCTGTATTGAGCATAAGAAATACTTCCATTAAGATACAAACTCCAATTCCATTGGAGTGGGACTAAACAATTTTTTGATATACCAAAAAAGATAGATAGAAATATTGAAAGCTTTTCATATATGCTCATAAAGGAATATTGACCGACTAAAATTTGAAATTTTCTTTGAAAGAAGACAAATCAAGCAAAAAAGAGGATAAAGTTGAGATATTTATTTGTGTTTGACAAAGTAACCAACACTTAAGATGGGATTGAATTGGGTGCTTTTTAAAAACTTGAGGCATTTGGTTCGCAGAATCAAGTATTTCTAAGAATCACATTGTCAAAAATATAGCATTCTATGTTTGGTTCAACACAGATATTCTTAAGACTGTTTTACTACATTTCTAAAAATCAAGTATTTCAATGTTTGGTTTACATCAATATTTTTGGAAATGTTTGACAATTTTCTAAAATAACTTCTACCAATTTTTGACATATAAAATGACAAAATAATAATTAAATAAAATATTAAAGAAGATAAAAGATAAAATACCCGTTAGGGTTTACAGTATATGATTTAGAGTTTACTGATTTAAGATTTTAAAGCTTTGAGTTTTTAGGTTTGAGGTGTTGGCATTTAGAGTTGGAGATTTGGGATTTTGAGATTTAGAGTTTAGGAGTTTAGGAGTTTAGGATTTGGAGTTTTGAGATTTAGAGTTTCAGATTTAAGAGATTGAAAATTTAGGGTTTCATGAGGGTTTGGGGTTTAAGGGTTAATAACTTTGTGTTAAGGGTTTGGAATTTTAGAGTTTGAACTTTGAAGATTCAATTTAGTGTTTGGAGTTTTGAGTTTAGATTTTGAAGTTTTGAAATTTAGAATTTAGTGTTTTAAGGTTTGAAATTTGAGATTTGTGATTTAGATTTTAAGGTTTAGAGTTAGATATGACATATGAGAGTGGTATAATATTCCCATGCTATGGGAATCTTACATTTCTACCTCCTTCCCTCCATAGGAATGTTATATTCTCAAAAATATTTTTTCTAAAACTTGAACTAAATATGAGACTATGTATTACTATAAAACATTTTCAGAAGTCCTAAAACATTACCATAAAACATTTACAGACATTTCGTGAATCACTTAAGAGAGAGTAAAACAACAATTATGAAAATATTTCAATTTGTTCAGCAATGGTTTACTTGTAAGAGCATGCTTGAAAACATCAAATGATCAATATGATTAAGAAAAAAATTATCAATATTTTTGAGAATTTAATTTTATATATATATATATATATATAGACACACACACACACACACACGAGTATTAAAAAAAATATCAACTTGTAATATGAAGACACACACACGAGTATTAAAAAAAATATCAACTTGTAATATGAAGAGTTTAAGAATAGAGAGAAGAAAACTCAAAGATTTATCCTAGTTTGGGTCCAACCCAAGCCAATCTCCAATCTCCAATCAACCATTGGAAATTTTTTCATTAATTCAAAAGCTTAATGGACACTTATGAGCCTTGACAACTTTCAACTCAACCTAAAGTTCTCTCTCTCTCTCTTTCACAAGAGACACAACCCATATAAGAGGTAAATCACTTTAAAGTGCACTCCTCTCTTGTTTGTAAATGATTGCAAAAGAATAATATAACTCAAAGAAACTCTCTAAAAGATTAAAATTTTAAGATAAAGCTCTAATAACTCAAATGAAATAGATTAATCAAGTTTGGCTCAAGAATTAAGTTTCTCTCCCAAAGACCATAGAACAAGTTAGAAATTACATTATAGCACATGCCTCATGAAAATATATTGGAATGTCATATATATGATGCTCTATAAAAATCAGCCATTAGACACATAAAAGAATCATTATTCACCTTTAAAAAACCTTTTTCAGACATAAATAAATAATTGTCGATGGACATTAATAAACTGTTTATGGATTTTATGAAAAAAAAATATAATTAGAAGTTTCTTTTAACAAAAAAAGTAGGTAACAATCAATTGTTGTTAGCCAATAATCAAATATTAGTCTTGAGTTTTAGTTCTAAAACTAAACAGACAATAATAGTTGATTGTTTCACATACTCAATTTTTAATAATTATAAATTTTTTTATTTTAATTTCATTTTAAGTAAATGACCTATTTTTAAAAAGCTTTTTGACTATATTTTCAAATGAAATGAGTTAAGTTCAAAATTATTTACCTTCTATAAGATACTACGAGCAAAACAATGATCAAAGATCAAAATCAAGTTTTAGTTGAATAATTCATATCTTACTATCTTTTAATTCCAAACATTTATATATATATATATATATATATATATATATATATATATATATATATATATATATATATATATATATATATATATTAAGAATAAGGTACTTGAACTAAGAAATGCTAATCTTAACCATTGAATTTTTCACAAAAAATCATAGCCTATAATTAATATACCTATTTGAGTTCATGGACTTTTTTAATGCAACCAAATTTCTACATTTTCAAACCTTTATTTCTTTAGTTCTCGTGACATCATTTTTATTTTTTATTTTTTATTTTTTTGAGTTAAACGTGGTATTGATATGTCATGTTCTTTATTTCAATGCTTATTCTTCTAACTTTAGACCAACCTACATAAAAATTATTTAATTTATAAACCAAATAGTTAATCCAATTCACAATCTACTACAAGAAAAACGTAAGTTTAGCGACAATTTTAACTGTCGCTAAAGGGTTTAACAACGGTTTCAAAAATAGTAGTAGAATCAACTATGACAATTAATTTAACGACAACTTTTTTATAACCGTGGGTATGCCATCTTTAAATCTGTGTTTAACAACAGTTATTAACCATAATTAAATTTGTATTTAGAGATTTTTTTAGCGATGCTTGTAAAATTGTCGTTACGAAAAAATTGTTTTTTTTTTTAATTTTTAATTTTTTTAATATTCTTATAATTATATTGTATCTAGAATAATATCAATATCTACAAAAAAAATTAATGTACAAATCAAAAGCTAAATTGTCAATTGAAAACTAATATTTAATTAAAATTTTAATGTTATATTACAATTACAATAAATTTACTGTAACAATGTAAATCAACTCTGAAAGTCTAAAGGTGAATGCTTACTCTGTTGATCACTTACTATCTGAAAGGAAAAACATGTTATTAGTAATTAAATAAATCTAATTGCAAAAATATTAATTTTTATTATTCATCTAATATGTTGTTAATTAGAAAATTACCTTTAGACTAGGACTAAGTAATGATGTAAGTTCAGGTGGCACTTGACCTTGATAATTCTAAAGGAGAAAAGTCATAGCTGCTTCCATTTGCTTTTTTTTTGTGTGCTGTCATTTCTGCTTCACAACATTGTCGTTCAACCTCTTATTATTATATAGTTGCTTTAAGTTGGACCATTTCATTTTGCAATTTAGTGTTGGATGGCTTATATTACGAACTTTCAATATAATGTTAGCCAAACACTTGGATAAGGCAAACACTAAGTTAAATGCTAGAACTCAATTAGGGTGCCCTCAATTTACCAAAGCTCTGTTCAACAAATCCCCAGTGGAAAGTTCTTGAGAAGAAGAGTCCTAACTTTGAATCACAACAATTTTTTCTTTCAATTTCAAATAAAAAGTAAAAAATCATTTTAAAAATACATCATTACAACAAAATCATAACTTCAAATTTATTCTCGTGAAATTCAAAAACTTACACTAATAACTTTATCTTCATCATTAGTGTATAAACCATCAGCTTTTTTATGAATTGTGGTCCATACATCTTCATAAGTGATTGAACTCTCAAGCTCAGCTCCTAAAAATTTTAAAAATCAAGTAATGTATTTCTAATAAAAATTAAACTTTAGCCATAGTATATACTAATGTGAACTTACCATCTCAACTTTCTTACGTGCAAGTCTTTTAAAACCAATAGTATGCAATATCATTTGTTTCTTGTGATTTTATTTATTTATTTATTTATAGCAATTTCCTAGTTAATGATAGAAACATGTTCATAAAATTAATTATAAATTGATTTATATTAACAATTAAATGTAGTTACCTTAGTTTTCGTCTTGCAATGATAATGTACAAATGTTGTCTAGTGGTCCTATGAAATGCCTTCTAGGACATCAGCATATAATTGTTCTCTTATGCGAGTCTCATCATTTTTTGATATATACAAGTTGTAATGTGTTGTTCTCCACTTTTGCCCAAGTGATTGAAAAATAATATTCTTATGCACATCTCATATTGCAAAGTTTGCTTACAAGAGAGAATGAAAAAATTAATAAAGATACCAAGTCAAGGCACTGAAAGAAATAAATAACTAATATATAATTACCTATACAAATTCTATAAATTCATTATTCTTGTAATCTATAGGAATAGACTTCTAGTTCTTGTAAGATATGGAAAATAGTTGAAAATTGTCTCCAAGTGTTCCTAAAATATCCCTACCAAACCACCTAAATATCTAATTGGTTGGTTAGTAGTGTTGAAGTTGATTACAACCCTTTGCCTAAGAGGTAAGGATCAAACATTGTGTACTGTTAATGCATAAGCCTTACTTGACCTTGCTTATTTGTTAAAAAAAAAATTTGAACACTAATTAAAATTAAACAATTTAGCCACTATGTGAGTTAAGATCTTACCAACAACATTGACCAACCAATTTTATCTCTCCTTGCATGTTTAGCCTACTACGTATTTTGATGGCTTTCATCGTCTTTTACAAAAATCTTGTCAATAGATAACTCATACTCTAACTCTTGGAATGTGGATGGAACATGTGAGTCAAGGGAATTTATATCTTTAGGCTATCCACCTCTACTAGCCAATGGTCTAGAGCTAGATTTTCTAACTTTGCCTACAATGGCTAAGTTAGACCTCATCATCTTCAAAATTCCTATTAATTAGAAAAAACATCGTTAGTTCAAATTTAATACACATATAATATAGAGAGATAAAATTACTATAAATAAAATAATAATAAAAACTGTCAAAACTATTACCAACATGAGAATAAATTTACCTCTCTATCTAGGAATAACATTTCTAAATTTTGAGCTTCAAAATGGTCACTCTCATACATAATATCCTCATTCACTTCACCTATGTCATACAAGTCAAGGAGTTTTAAATGCACCATAGTGTTTCGTTGTTTGAACTTGATGGGAACAACACTAAATAAATTTTATTGCAATATTTTTAAATTTTATATATTTCTAATGAGAAGTTTATGCTTTAATTTTTTCTTCTAATTTCATTATAACGATTAAGAATACTGACTATTTTTTTCTCCTAATTTTATTATAAGGATACAATATATCCAACATAATATCATCATTTTAAACTATATAACATAAATACTACGTATATACATAACAAAACAATATAATTATAATTACATAAACAAAAAACATATCTATCTTATGTTTAAAGTAATACATCATACTAAAAGTATATACAATTTTGGAGCTATATATCCAACATATACAATATATTAGCAACCATTTGAAGCTATATAAAATCATCTTCTAAACTCGTTTAAGTAAGCGCTATATGAAAAACATGAAGGGAGAAAGTGGATGAAATATGATACATACCTTCAGTAAATATGATGAGCTACGAATTGAAAATGGTAGAGAACAAACTGAATATAGCTTCAAGAGAGAAAATCAAGGAAGAAAATCAGAAAATAAAATGAGAGGAAATGAGAGAGTGCTTTGGGGAGAAAAGTTTGTGTAACAACCTTTTTTTTTTCTTTATTATTATACAATATTGAGTTCACATACACGTCATTAATCAAAACGTACATGCAATATATTAAACACATAGATATTTACATCTTGTTTATTTTGGTTGACCAATTCCGGAGATACAGGTGCGGGTGGTTGCACCTTCACCGGGATCTAAGTCAACTCGACCACAAACATCTTATTTGATTCTGAGATCTGCTCAACATAAAGTAATTCGATCCAATGTGCACTAAAAGCCAGAGCCATAGAAAAAACTATATAACTAATTTTTTGAACATGATATGGAAATATAGTGAAAATTAAATCCCAGTAAGTTTAACAATAAATCATCATCAATATAGCTCATCATGTCATGTTCAGCTGTATAAACTACAGAAAATATCTTTGGTCACATGAATACATTATATCCATGCACATAAGAATCATATAGTAATGATATGTATGACATGATTAACTATTTTTAGAATATCATATGATGACTATCAATTTATTCTCATATCAAGCTACCCCGGTCAGGGTGAGTATTTTCTACTCTCCAGTACGAGCTTTTCTCGCTCCGTCCGACATGGCCCACTTTCTCTTTCTTTTCTCATTAACATGATCATAACCGTTGGTAGGGCGTCCCCTACTGGTGCACCACACAGATTACCATGTGACCGTGCTCATTTCTTTTCTTTTCACAATGATAGCCAAAAATATACTTTCAATAACAAGTATGTTCATCAAAATATAACTATTACCAAAAATCATTAGTAATCATGCCATGAATATAACCATTTCAAATATCACTTTATAAAATATTTTCATGTCAAAATTTCACACTTAAGATGGTAAGAAGTTCATACAATAGCAATGGCAATGGCTATAGCTATACTAGTCATTTATTAAGATTCATCTTCTTTTTTTAAATACTAATTTTATTTTTTTATTTTCTTGATGCAGGTTTTCATCCTATCTAACCTTCTCTTACTAATCAGAGTATAACTCCCTCAACTTAACTCCGATGTAGGTGATCTCAGTGTCAATTTCAAGATAAAACAATTATCTAAAACTATTATGTTGAACATTGTAGCGAAATATTAAGAAATCAAAGTGATATTACTCCCTCACTGTACATGTTATTTCTTCTCGGATAGGTTCTGACTTCTACCTACTAATCAGACTATATCTACCTCATATGGACTCCAAATTGAATGATTCCAGTGGCTATAAATCCGTGACACACATATTTATAATTTTTATGTTAACCATTTATTTTAATTCCATATAGATAATTCTCAGAAATTAAAATACAGAAGCTATCCTAACACATTCTTCCCTGATGAATCATTTTCTGACCTTTGACTATTAATCAGCTCATATCTTCCTCATATGGACTCCAAATTGAATGATTCCAGTGGCTATAAATCCGTGACACACATAGCTATAATTCTTATGTTAACCATTTATTTTAATTCCATATAGATAATTCTCAGAAATTAAAATACAGAAGCTATCCTAACACATTCTTTCCTGATGAACCATTTTCTGACCTTTGACTATTAATCAGCTCATATCTTCCTCATATGGACTCCAAATTGAATGATTCCAGTGGCTATAAATCCGTGACACACATAGCTATAATTATTATGTTAACCATTTATTTTAATTCCATACAGATAATTTTCAGAAATTAAAATACAGAAACTATCCTAACATATTCTTCCCTGATAAACCATTTTCTGACTTTTGACTACTAATCGAATCATATCTTCTTCATATGGACTCCAAATTGAATGATTCCAGTAGCTATAAATCCGTGACACACATAGCTATAATTCTTATGTTAACCATTTATTTTAATTCCATACAGATAATTTTCAGAAATTAAAATACAGAAACTATCCTAACATATTCTTCTCTGATGAACCATTTTCTGACATTTGACTACTAATCGGCTCATATCTTCCTCATATGGACTCCAAATTGAATGATTCCAGTGATTTAAAATCCGTGACACACATAGCTATAATTCTTATGTTAACCATTTATTTTAATTCCATACAGATAATTTTCAGAAATTAAGATATAAAAGCTATCCTAATATATTCTTCCCTAATTAACCATTTTTTGACCTTTGACTACTAATCGACTCATATCTTCCTCATATGGACTCCAAATTAAATGATTTCAGTGGCTAAAAATCCGTGCCACACATAGCTAGAATTCGTATGTTAACCATGTATTTTAATTCCATACAGATAATTTTCAAAAATTAAAATACAGAAACTATCCTAACATATTCTTCCCTGATGAATTAGTTTTTGACCTTTGACTACTAATAGGACCATATCTACCTTATATGGACTCTAAATTGAATGATTACAGTGGTTAAAAATTCGTGACACACATAACTATAATTCTTATGTTAATAATTTATTTTAATTCCATACAGATAATTCCCAGAAATTAAAATACAGAAACTATCATAACATATTCTTCCCTGATAAACCATTTTCTGACCTTTGACTACTAATCAGCTCATAAATTCCTCATATGGACTCCAAATTGAATGATTCAAGTGGCTAAAAATCTGTGCCACACATAGCTATAATTCTTATGTTAACCATTTATTTTAATTCCAAACAGATAATTCTCAAAAATTAAAATACAGAATCTATCCTAACATATTATTCCCTGATGAACCATTTTCTGACATTTGACTACTAATCGGACCATATCTACCTTATATGGACTCCAAATTGAATGATTCCAGTGGCTAAAAATCCGTGACACATATATCTTTAATTCGTATGTTAACCATTTATTTTAATGCCCTATAGATAATTCCCAGAAATTAAAATACCGAAACTATTCTAACATATTCTTCCCTGATGAACTATTTTCTGACTTTTGCTTACTAATCAGAACATATCTACCTCATATGAACTCCAAATTTAATGATTCAAGTGGCTAAAAATCCGTGCCACACATAGCTATAATTCTTATGTTAACCATTTATTTTAATTCCATACAGATAATTCCCAAAAATTAAAATACAGAAGCTATCCTAACATATTCTTCCCTGATAAACTATTTTCTGACCTTTGACTACTAATCGGACCATATCTACCTTATATGGATTCCAAATTGAATGATTCTAGTGGTTAAAAATCCGTGACACATATATCTTTAATTCTTATGTTAACAATTTATTTTAATTCTCTACAGATAATTCTCAGAAATTAAAATACCGAAGCTATCCTAACATATTCTTCTCTGATGAACCATTTTCTGACCTTTGCTTACTAATCAGAACATATCTACCTCATATGAACTCCAAATTTAATTATTCCAGTGGCTAAAAATCGATGAGACATAAATCTACATTTGTTATGTTAACCATTTGTTTAGATTTCCTATAGAATGTTCCCAGTAATTAAAACATAGAAGCTTAAAATTTTGCCAACCATAGCCATACATATGCAAAACTTTCTATACCGGCCTAAGTATTCAAACATACATCACATGCAAGATCAATATGTAGCATGATATAGCAACATCCATGACCAATCATCAAAGTTCTAAGATCAAAATCTCATATAAATATTATAAGTTTCAAAAGTTTTCTTCAAAAAGAAATATTGTTAAACTTACCTGGAGCACTTAGTCCCCTAGACTTCTCCTTCCTCTTTCTTCCTTTCTTCCTCTCCTTTCCTCACTCTACCTTGCTTCTATTTTTCCTCTCCCTCAATTGGACGAAATTCTAATGTTGTAAGGGTGGGTTTTCTTATATAGACCACAAAATAATTCACCTTTCATGATCATGGGTCAACATTATCATAATTAGGTTACATTTGGTTGAATTTTTGGAAAACAAACAACTTATGTTATTGTCTTCCTCTTCCTTAGTCAAGATATGCATAGGAAAAGGATATTTGTATTTTGAAAATTATGATAATATGTTCTTAAGATATGGGACAAGGTCCCTTTGATTTAGGGATTCATTTACTTTTTCTTTTGTCTTAATCAATTATGATAGGTTTGCCTTTTTAAGTGGCAAATTTCTAACCTTTGAATCTCCATTATTTGGTTGAAATTATTTGTGTGGGATAGGAATATTTTGTCCTAATGTCATGTATTATCATACCACTTGCTAAAATTATGAGTGTAGGATATTGATGTTTTGTCCTAAAGTCTTGTATTATTATACCACTTGCTAAATTTTTGTCTTAATGCCAAGTCACCTAAACTTGATTACATCATTATGTTATTACTTTACTTTTATTTTTATTTTCATTTTTCTTCTTGAGTTTGGGCTCATTCTTGCCCATTTTCTTTACTTTGATTAAAATTTTACCTTTCATAATGGGCTTGGTCACATTTTCATGATTTTTGGGCTATCGGTCCAATTTCTATATCCTAGTTCAAGTCTATGTTTTATTTCTTCATTGGGCTATCCTATTGGCTTGCTAAAAATTTATGTGAAGTAGAAAAACTCTATATGAAGTGTCCATAGGTAAAAACCTAATTTATGAGTAGAGATACTAAATTTAGTAACTTTTACACTTAAATTAGGAAAAATTACCCTAATCCAATCTTCTTGAAATTTTAAGACCTTTACTTACTTCACAAAAATTTATCTTCCTTATCTAAGAATTTTCTAATATTTTCTCTTAGGTTTTCTTTCTTTACCTATTCCATTAATATTAGAACATTTCTATGCATATATGTAAGGTGAAGAATTTATAAGGAAAATATCTAAAAATTACGGGATGTTACAGTTTGCATGTGCGGGAGATTGAAGGAGAAGTTGTAGATTAAAATGGAGGAGGAAGAGCACGGGGACAAAAAATAAAAGAGATTTAACGACAGTTTTTTAATGAACCATCAATAAATTTGGAATGATGGTTCATTAAAACATTGTTATTAAGTTGACATATTTTATGAAAAAAAAATCAAAATCTCAGGGATTTAATGATAGTTTTGATTAAATTGTTATTACTTAATGACAGTTAAGAGCAAAAACATCGTTAAGCTTCAGAAATTCTATAAATTATCAACACATTACTACAGTTGCCTCTTAACTGTCATTACTACAAGAATACAGGGATTCAGTAGTGACTAAAGTCATTGCTAAAAGTTAAAAAGTCGTCACGAACTCGTCGCGACAAAGAGCGTCGTTGAAGCTTTCAGTGACGACTAATTGAAGTCGCCACTGAAGGCCTAGTTTTAGTGACGACTTTCGTCATCACTAAAGATATAATGTACTTCACCTAACGTGTATAGTCGTTATTAAAACTTACTTTTCAGTGACGACTATAAAAGGTCGTCACTAAAACTCAAGTTTTAGTTATGACTATAGTCATCACTAAATATGTATTAGTTTCAATGGCAATTAGTGATAGTCGTCACAAAAACCTTGTATATGAGCAGAGAAATTTTCTCTTCACATAGCCCAACTTTTAGTGACGACTTCAATAGGTCACCACTGAAAAGAGAATTAGTGACGATAGTATCGTCACTGAAAGGTAGTTTCAGTGGCGACTTTATTAAAGTCGCCACTGAATCTTGGTTATAAAAATTAAATTTTCATTTATCTTTATTCACCCTTTCGGACTGGAAATAGAAATAGTGACGACTATAGTCGTCACTGAATCCCCTGACTTTTTTTTTTA
This sequence comes from Gleditsia sinensis, assembly GCA_037074535.1. NCBI lineage: Eukaryota > Viridiplantae > Streptophyta > Magnoliopsida > Fabales > Fabaceae > Gleditsia > Gleditsia sinensis. Next base: position 50,587,092 of record CM073472.1, read on the forward strand.
GCATTTCTATTTGCCATTTAAATAAAACTTTGCTTTAAGACTAAAATTCAGAACAAATGAAATTAATAAAATTATATATATATTACCATAATTTCAAACATAATACATGATTGTTGAAAAGATATACTATCAAGAGAAAATAAGATACATAATAAATATCAAAAAATTTAGTTATAATTATCTAGCTAGGTGGCTCTCTTGAAGATGTTAGTATTGCATTATCTGTAGAACTTGGTACAGCACTACCCATAAGTCCTAACGGAATTTTCCCCTGTACATATCACAATAATAAATTAATATATAACTTGACAAGTCTAATGTAAAAAAAATGAATATATACATGTAGCTGCAAGAATAGAAAAAGCATAGATTGATCTCCAGCCCCTGATAACATTTGCAATAGCATTTGGAAATGCAGGGATGTTTGGAAAGATGCAGATAGAAAAATGGTTTAAATCCAATGACAATGCACTCATACAATATAGCACAGTCAATATAGTTGCCATTTTTCATGTTTACATGTTTGCATAGTCAATATAGATGATAAAGCTTGAGCATATTTATTTCATATTGATTATGAAAGATGACCTGCGTGAATGCACTTGCTAGTTTGCATGTGTGTGAATTGGTGTGCGCAAAATACTATGTAACATCAGAAGTAGGATGCATCAAAATGTTATAGTGGATGTTTGTGAATCATGAGATTATTCCCATTAGGTCCCAGGGAAGAGGGACGTTGAAGTTTCAATTAATTTATTTTTTGTTGCCATTGAAGCACTTTAAGCTAGCTTCTTACAGTCTTGAGGATCACATAATTATTCAACCATCTCTTATGCCCTCCTAGCTTGGTTAAGCGTGATTTACAAAAGGATTGGCACCCAAAGGCCAAAACCAAAACTGATGAAAATGCATTTGAAATAAGTCTAATAATGCAAACATGCATCATTCTAAGAAAATTTTGCTTGAATTATCAGTACATGCAAATGTTCCATTATGTTAGTATTGCTGGATTCATTTCTGAGAAACCCCAAATAAAATGATAAACTTTATTTGTAGAAACTAATGAATGTAGTGAAAGTAGCTCTGAGTAAGAATTTCTGTACAGCAGTAGTAAATAAGAGGATTGAATTATGATTTCATTTTATTAATTATATTACATTATGTTAGTCTTGCTAGATCCATTTCATTTTTCAGTCATGCAAATTAGCAATCAGGAATGCTTCAATATTATTACATGATGTCAGTATTGCTTGAATTATCAGCACATGCAAATGTTCCAATATAATGATCATTTAAAAATCAGATTTCATTACAAAATTTTAGCAAATTTATGCATCAGACCCATTATAGTAGATGATCATCAAAGACTAGATGATTAGCAATCTTATCATCAATGCATCAATCATAAATTCATCATCACAAAATGAATGTTTAACCAGATTTATCATCATTGCATCAATCAATCATACTTAACTAGATTTCAAAAATAGTGCACATAGACGGCTAAACTATTAAATTCAACAAGTGTGTATGGATATTAGTACCTGTTAGAGAGATGTGATTAAAGAGGTCATCTGTGACTGTAGTTTTTCCTCAAATTGTGCTTGCATCCTTTCTTCTCGGATTCTCATCTCCTCATGCAATTCTGTAGCAACCTTTTCACGTATTTTCTTCTCTTGCTCTTCAAGATGTTGATGAGTGATTTGGTTAGCAGCTCTTTTAGTGGGAGGTTTAGCCCCGTATCCTTTACCGCGAAAGTAACCCGTCCGTTAACCAAAAACTTGGGTCAATATTTGGTCATTGCTCAAACCAAGAGTGTCTTCCTGAGATTGCTTGGCTACAATATCTTGCAGTTGGGCATATGTTTAAAACAAAAAAAGATATAGAATAAGAACAAAAAATATAAATTATAATTTGTAGAAATTAATAAATTTTAACCATACATGAACTTTCTGGGACTTTGCATCTGACCATATAACTTCCCTTCTTTAGTCTTACGAGTATGCTGCAGCTCTCATATCTGATCAATTGGAGCCTTCTCTCCAATTTCAGAATTTCTCTACGGTAAAACATAATTCCACCCAATGATAAGTGAAACTTGTATATAAGATTATATATGAGAATAAGTTATTCTAAATTCTCACCGTTAATTCCTCAATCTCTGTAAACGAACGAGAGCCGCATGTATGTTTTGTTGTCTGCTTCGCCCTATTCTGTGCATTTGTTGAACTTTTGTCTTGCATTTATTTCTATATTTAGTTTTGTTACACTTTTCATATTAAATCACTCTTTAAATATGGTATTACATAATACCTTAAAATCATTTGAGTCAAAAAAACTGACCAAATGCCTCTATTCATTATCGTTAACCGTGGGAGGTGGATGTGCAAGTCTCTCCTCATCGGTTTTGTACTTAGTGTAGAAGATATGCAAGCGACTCCTCCAACTTTTGTATAATCTTTGTGCAGTGTCATTTATTGTCCATATGATCGCAGTCCGCATACTGAAATTTGACTGTGAATGAAGATCATATGTTTCCACCCCTACCTCCCATAATTCTGAGTTCCTCAATCATTGGTTCTAAATATACATCTATATCATCTTCTGGAGACTTAGGGCATGGAATAAGAAGTGTCATCATGAAATATAGTTGTTTCATGCATTTCCATGGCGGTAAATTATATGGTACAAGAATAATTGGTCAAATACTATAGTTGGCACTCATGTTACCGTATGGTTAGAACCCATCACTTGCTAACCCCATCCTAACATTTTGATCCGCTGAAAAATTAGGATGTTGCTCGTCGAAAGACTTCCAAGCAATAGAGTCAAATGGGTGCTTAACACACCATCATCAATACTGATAATGGACATATGCAACAAAACTTAGGAATTGAAGATATGGAGCATAACAATATGCAGGAATTTAGTGAGGTACACTATGAAGAATCTGAACTGGATGAAAATGGTTTATCAACTCACAAGGATGATATAGAAGGGAATATGGTTGAAAATGATAATAGGAATGAGTTTGTTGCTCTAGAAGGAGAGCAGAGAGAAGAACTTATTGAAAATGAAGGAACTGACGGGCATCAAACTAATGTTGAATGGAGAAAGAGCACAAAAGAAACTGTGGGTGATAATTCTCTCAGTAGTACAGCCAATGAGTGGCCTCAAAATATCTTGGGGAATGAAGATGGGGAAAACTCTCAAATGCAAGAAGCCCCTGAAATGTGGCAAGAAGATGGTGGCTTTCAGGAGGTGGAACCTTGGAGAGTTCATGCAACCATCTTTGCTTTACCAACAAACTGTTGTTTGGACTCTGGACCATCCTCATCCCCAACCCCATCCCTACTCAAACACCAGACTTTTTCCAATTTATTTTAATAACTAACTTTTATAAAACAGAACACAAATTCATCTCTGGCTACATTAATCCAAATGCATTAGGTATTTTCAATTAAGCCAAGAAGAAATGCATTTGGGTCCAGCTCAAATGCACAGGTATACTCAAGTGAAGAAATGAAAGCACAGGTAAGACTTAATTAACGCACAGAGTTTAACATTTACAAAACATGCACTAAATCTCCAAAGGATGAAGAAAATTCAAGTGAAGAAATAAAGCAGTTCAGCAGCAACTAAGACTTAATTAAATTAGATTGGAAGCACAAAAGATTTTGAACATACCCACTGTAATTGAGTCCAGCTCAAAAGCACATGTATATGAACCAAAATGCTCATCGATACTATAGTTGCTTTCAGTTTTTAGAGAATCAAACCACATAAGCATATCTAAATCCCAAAAAATCCTTCACATACAAGCACCCAAACAGTTCGATGTTTCAGATTATCAAGCCACATTTAGACATAAACATTGCAAAGCATTTCGAAAGCCAACCTGCGATGAAGGTAGACACTCCTAGACGTAGACACAGGCGATGGAGGAGTGACAGAGATGAGCCCATAGCAGAGGCTTCGATGGTGAACTTAGTTAGAAGCTACTTACTCGGCGAATCCATGTGTTTTGTTGCAGGGGGTTTCGTTGTGAACCACCATGGTGACTTCGGTGATGGCGATCAGAAAAAGGAAGATTTGTGGTGATGTTTGGTCAGGAAAATTTTGGGGGAAATGTTCTCCTTTGGGGGGGAAAACAAATTTTAAGGCTTCTTGTGCGTTCGGGGTTCAGGAATTGAGCAATTTCGGGGCTTCTTGTGCGCGGGGTTAAGTAAAAATGCCTCCAGTGTACTCAGATGGCTCTACCGTGCTATGTGTGTGGGGGAAAAGCAATTTTGGTCGCTTTTATTTAGTGCTATGGTTTTGATACATTAAAATCTTACTCTTATTAATTATTTCACAGATCACAATATTTTAATTTAATCTATCAATTTAATATTTAATTAAAAACTATCTTATGTTATAAAAGTTCATACATTTATTTGGTAATTATATTTTCTTATCAACGAATCAAAATATGAGAAACATGGGAAAAAAAATAAAAAGAGATTTTTTTTTTTCAATGGTTAGGTCGCCACTGAAAGTTTTAATAAAAAAACTTTTCACATTTAGTGGTGGCTTTGAAAGATGACTTTTTAATGACGATTTTATCCAATCATTACTGATAATTTAGTTTTTAGTGACGACTCATAAAAGTCGCCACTGAATATAACTGTTAGTGACAACTTTTTAGGTCGTCACAAAAAAATTGTCATTAAAATCAATATTTTTTGTAGTGTTAGGTAATGATGGTTTAATCAGAATTGTAATAACTTAATGACAATTAACAATAAAATTATCGTTAAGGTACTTGATTTAACTATGGTTTTGAAACCGTTGTTAAACTAAGTTTTAACCATGATTTTTATTAACTATAGTTAAATTTTCGTCGCTAAACTTTTTTTTTGTAGTGATCAAAAGAATAATATGTATGATTCAATGATATTTTATAATATAAATAATTTTATCAAGTATATTAGATTCTTATAATCATATATCTAATTTATATTATATATAGCGTTCCAAAAAATCTATTAAATATATTATAAGTAAGTATATTTCACAATTAAGTAATAAAATATGATTTAAGTATAAGATATTACACATTAATAATTATAATTATGTATAACTCATAATAATCAAATAAACACATTTATTAATATACTTATAAGATATTTTCCTTGTCAAGATTTATAATAGAGCCTTGGAGCTAACAATTTGCTTAAAAGAAAAAAAGAAGAAGAGAGAAGTTAACAAAGGGAAATTAGTAAGGGAGAAGGAGGGTTTTGCCGCCAAAGCTACTAGCCGCAGCCTCTTAGCTTACTTTCGTAGAGAATTGCCCACTCTAGAGAGAGAGAGAGAGAGAAGGAGGGTTTTGCCGCCAAAGCTACTAGCGGCAGCCTCTTAGCTTACTTTCGTAGAGAATTGCCCACGAGAGAGAGAGAGAGAGAGAGAGTTTTTTCCTCTGACTGAGTTATATATAATTGGATAACATTTAACCATATTTTTAAGTAGAAATTTTAGCCATATTATTAATATTTGTATTTAAAATATTAAGTCCACTTTTGATTTTATTATATGAATTGAAATTTAATTCTTTATTTCTCATTCATAACTAAAAAATAGATTTTACTGATATTTAAAATTAATTTTTTATATTAAGCAGTTCTCTCTCAAAACACGATCACATCTATAAAAAGTAAGGCAAAATTCCTGACTAATGCCGAAGCAGTTGTGAACAGCTCACATGTGAGTCGGAATTCGTTAATTCACATGTTCGGCAATAGATTTATTTAGTTAAATAATGTTTAATTAGTCCTCAACTGCATTTGGAGTCAGCGGTGGTACCACATTCAAATATAATTCATATGCATGCATTTGGTTAAGAGTATATAAAAGTTACCATATGAAATTGGAAAAGTAAGAGTTAACTCATTGAATATGCATGCGTTAACGCTTTCTTGAACGGAAAATTTGAAAAGATGATGTGAAAATATTGTTTACAGATTGAGCTATTTTTTTTTTTATAATTTCAATTATTGGTTGCTACATAACATGTATCTACGTATATGTGTGTAAAACATACATTAATTGTCATCAAAGGTTGGTTTATATTATAAAAATTGGAATACTTAGCTTGTAAAATTTAAATTTTATTTTTATTATTAATAGTATTTTTTAATAGACAATTTATAAATACTGTAAGTTTTCATTAAATTTTGTGACAGGTCATTGTATTTAAATAGAGTAACTTCCGTCACCTTAAACATTTATATATAAAAAACATATTACTTGTCGAAGCAAGGAAGTGAGAAGCCATGGCTCCTTCAACTACTAGATATTTGCACCTCGCACCATGACCTCGTCGCACCACCACCCAGTCACACCGTCAACCACCAACTCAAGCGATGACAGCAGTTCGCAGAAGCTCCTAGTCGTAGACGCCAATATTTGAGTTAGGATTTTTGCATTTTAGGAAATTAGGGACTTTGCCCTCAATTTTCTCCAACACCTTTGGCCAGTCAATATGCCACCTGTCTTTCTTCAATCCAAGTCAGTATTTAACAAGCCATGTAGGCAATTTCGTTAACCCTTTTTAACGGACATAATGGCAGGATTAACATGATGTAATTTTAAAAAAAATTAGACTAAATCGATGTCTATATTTTTCAGGAATAAAAATTATAGTTTACTCTAAATTGATTGAACCAATTATTATATTATTTCTTTTCACTAAAAAAAAAAGAAATTAATTTATGCAAATATTACCCTCAAGTTACCTTCTGTCCATTTTTATTTGAATGGAACATGAAATTTGCTTTGACCAAAAAATATGTGAACGTAGTTACTGAATTGTACCTTGAACTTTGAGTAACGTTATAAGTGACATAATTTATGTATGTATAAAAGAAATTCTTCCTAATTTGTCATTAACATGTGAAATGACATTTTTATTAAAGAAAAAAGTTTTTTAAAAAAATAATGATTGTAATAAAATTATTGCTCGCTTAGTTTTTTTTTTCAAAATATCTCCGTATGCTATTGCTATTAATACTATAGCAAACATACTTTAAAAAGTTTTTAATTAAATCATTTTTATTATTTTTAATTAATTTCCTATCATAAGTGTTATGTCACTGTACTATTACAAAGTGTTCCAGTTGTTGGTTGATCTATATTATCAACAAGTGTTTATGTGATGGCAAACAAGTTGGCTATATTACAAATATGTAGTTGTCACATCAATAAACATAAGATACCCACTATATAGTCTTTAAAGGCTTACTACCTTTTAAATAGCTCCTTATAATTTATAAATTTATAATTAAGTCTTTATTATTATTATTATTATTATCTTTAATCAAGTCTCTAACTAAGCATATAATTGTAAACCTCTAAAGCATATGGACTCATATTTAAAAATTAAGTAAATATACAATTTAATATATGAATTTATTAAGTCATTATTCTTTAATCCTTGAATTTAAGTGTCACGTCCGTACTTTACGAACGCGAATACCGTTACTATCCGAAAAACTTTTCATTACACATGTGCAAATGATCTCACGATAACACATATTCAAGTATTATTCAACGTTCACAAGTTTACAAAAAAACCAATAATTATACATGCCAAATCTATATACATCAAGTTTACAGCGGAAACAAGGATCCTGCCTGTGACTTTCAGAGCAACACTAGAGTACAAATATATTACAATATCATACACTGAGAGCCTAGAAACAAGTTAGGCTCACCACTGAGGCACGACACCTAGTCGGTCAAGTAGCTGCGGGACCAAATTCTGGGTCTTTATCTGAAAAATATATCAACCACGTGTAGTGAGTTTTACAACTCAGTGAGCAGATAACACCTCCTATGACTTCTCAGGTCAACATAAGGATGTACTCATATTGTAAAACTTATCATATCAAAATATACCGTTCAGAAGTACATTCTTATGGGACCCGCATTTTCAAATATTCTCTGTTCAAAAATCATAATCAAGTCTTTCAAACTGTATGCGATACTGTATAAACAATGCTCATATCAAGTTCAAAATCATATTCAATACTGTAAAATTATTAATCAAATTATGCTATGCATCAAAACATTTCTGTTAAAATATTCGGAGGATCCCATATCAGAACCACCATAAGAGTTTGACCCCTTCCGTACTTTGGTGGTATAGGATTTGCCTAAACTCAGCATCCCGCTGAGGTTTGCCCTACTACCATTCAAGAGGACGCGCGAAGGGACTCTGTATGGGTCTTTCCCAAGCACACAGCAAGGGAAGGCAAAATAACATCTCATAACTGGCATCTCGCCCATATATAGGAGGCATTCCGCTCTCCTTCACATATAATCTCCCGTGTGTTGGCCCTCACACGAGGTTAGCACCACCTCCCCTGCTAGCTGAGGCAATCAAGGTGCGCACCAAGGCTAACATCACCTGCTGTTAGCAGACAGTGTTTCCAATAGGATTCCTCCACAGAAAATATCACATGCACATATGCCATATAATCCAGTATAAATTCTCATTATAATACAGACTTTCAGTCTCAAAATACTCATATGTCAAAACTTCCCATTCAGGGGAAACATGTATACATGCCCATATCCAAGGCAAACAAATCACTATAAAATCAATGTCACATGTATAACATATTTTCTTTGCCATGTCATGCGAAATACGTATAAAAATCACATGCTTAATGTGTTTCAAAACTTATTGCAAAATCAAACTCTTCTTGAACTACATATCATATATTAAATATTTCAGACATTTCCAAACCATTTCAAGAACATATGGAAGTATAAATAACATGTAATCATACTCATTTATCAATGTAAAGTTCAAGAAGAGTAAAAACAAGCCATAGAAAGAATCATCTACTCACCTCTTTGAAGCACAAAGTTGGACACCCTTAAAATCCTATTTTCTGATCCGAATTCAATGAAATAAACCCCAAAATCGAGTCCGGAACGTCCGAAAACCTTGAAAACGACTCCGGATTTGCGAAATTTGGCCTCCGGGAGCTCGGTCAACGCAGGTCAACGCGAGGAGGTTCGGATGCCACGCGCTACACGCGCCGCCCGAGGAGCTGCGCGTGGGCGTCACTCGCCGAGGAAGATTCGGCGCGTGGGGGAGCGTGCGGTGGTGGATCGGCCTGAAATTTGAGATCCAAAGGTTTCGGTGCCTTCTGGATCGATCTACGGTGTTAGTTTTTGCGTTTGAGAACTAAAAGTAGGAGTTTCGGGGGTTACCTTTTTGGCCGTTTTTCCCTTCAATTTTCCGACCAATTTCCGGCCAATTCTCCAGAAACCAATCGGATGGATTCGAAGAACTCTTCGTCCTGAGTCCGTTGGTGGTGGTGGTGTCGAAATCCGAGGTCCGTAGGCGAAGAAATCTTAGAGAGAAGTTAGAGGATTTTCGGGGAGAGTTTTTCTGAAGAGAGATGGAAAAATCTGCGAATGATTGCTTCCAGAGTGATTGAGGCCCTTAAAATATCTCGGGGGACCTTTCTGCAAAATTTCACTTTTAGCGGGATGTCCTTGCAAATTTTTCTTATTTATATTTTAACCCCGAAACTTTTAAGAAATTGCATTTTTGCCCCGAAACGTAAATTCTTAACATTTCTTTTATAATTCTTTAATCCATGTAAATAATAACTTATTTTCACCGGGTCCTAACTCCATTTTCGAAATCCCCTCTTTAATTCCGCATTTTCCTTAATTAAAATCTCCATTTTTCCAAAATTATCTCTTTTATTCTAAATTTCTTTAATTGAACTTTCTCGTTAAATTTACAGTTATTACATTCTTCCCCCCTTAAAGAAATTCGGTCCCCGAATTTCATCACCATAGTAGCAGATAAATACTAACCTCGTTGTTCAAATAAATGCGGATATCTGGCGCGGATGTCATCTTCTCTTTCCCACGTAGCTTCCTCAGACGAGTGATTTTGCCATATCACCTTAACCATAGAAATATCTCGTGACCGCAACTTTTTTACTTGTCGATCAGCTATAGATATCGGCTTTTCCTCATAAGTTAGATCCTTATCCAATTGAATTTTCTGGGGTTGAATGACATGAGTAGGATCTGGTAAATATTTCCGTAACATAGACACATGAAATACTGGATGAACATTCAGTTCTGGTGGCAGAGCTATGCGATATGCCACTGCACCTATTCTGTCCAATATTTCAAAAGGGCCTATATACCGAGGGCTTAACTTCCCTTTCTTTCCAAATCTCATCACTCCTTTCATGGGTGAGACTTTCAGGAACACTTGTTCACCCACTGAAAATTCTAACTCCCTTCGTCTATTGTCAACATATGCCTTTTGTCTGCTCTGAGCTGCCTGCAGCCTGTCTCTAATCAGCTTTACCTTGTTCAATGCTTCTTGTACAAGATCTGGCCCTATAAGTTTAGCCTCGCCCACTTCGAACCATCCAATGGGAGATCTGCACCGTCTACCATACAAAGCTTCAAATGGGGCCATCTGTATACTAGTCTGATAGCTATTATTATATGCAAATTCAGCCAAAGGCAAATACATATCCCAACTTCCACCAAAATCAAAAATACAGGCTCGAAGCCTGTCTTCTAAAATCTGAATCGTACGCTCAGACTGACCATCAGTTTGCGGATGGAAAGCTGTGCTCAAGTCCAATCTCGTTCCTAATGCTTCTTGAAAAGCTTTCCAAAATCGTGCCGTGAACTGCGGCCCTCGATCAGATATAATTGATATAGGAACTCCATGTAGCCTAACTATTTCATTTAAATAGAGCTTGGCATACTGAGCTACATTGTAGGTTGTTTTCACAGGCAGAAAGTGTGCTGACTTGGTCATGCGGTCTATAATGACCCAGATAGAATCATTTCTCTTGGAAGTTCTTGGTAATCCAGTGATAAAATCCATAGTAATTCTCTCCCACTTCCATTCTGGTATCTCTATTCGCTGATGTAAACCTGCAGGTCGTTGATGTTCAGCTTTTACCTGCTGGCACGTCAAACAATGGGAAACATATTCCGCAATATCCCTCTTCATACCATCCCACCAATACAATTCCTTTATGTCTTGGTACATCTTTGTCATTCCCGGGTGTATGGTATATGTAGATCGATGTGCTTCCTCCAAAACTTGTTTTCTCAAATCATGAACATTTGGAACACACAATCGTCTACCGTATCTTAATATCCCTTCAGTATCCACCGAGAATTCAGAATCCTTACTATCCTTCATTTCACTCTTAATCTTGAGCAAATTAGCATCCTTGTCTTGATCGGCTTTGATTTGCTCAACTAAGGAAGATTGGAGCTGCACATGAGCCAATAATATTCCCGGTTCTTTTATTTCAAACCTTATTCCCTTACTTTCTAACTTATGGATGTCTTCTAACAATGGTCGTCGCACCTCTGCTATATGAGCCAAACTTCCCATTGACTTTCTGCTTAGAGCATCAGCTACTACATTTGCTTTACCTGGATGATACAAAATCGTACAGTTATAGTCTTTCAGTAGCTCCATCCATCTTCTTTGCCTCAAATTAAGATCCTTCTGTTGAAAAATATACTTGAGGCTCTTGTGATCTGTATAAATCTCACAAGTTCTTCCATACAGGTAATGTCTCCAAATCTTTAGAGCAAATACTACAGCTGCCATCTCTAAATCATGGGTGGGATAATTCTGTTCATGCGTCTTCAACTGTCTAGATGCATAAGCAACTACTCTTCCATTTTGCATTAACACACAGCCTAAGCCCACTCTAGATGCATCACAGTATACTACGTAATCTCCTGTATCTGTAGGAATGGTAAGGATTGGGGCTGTAGTTAAGCACTCCTTTAATTTCTGAAAACTCTTTTCACAAGTATCAGACCACTCAAATTTTATTCCTTTCCTAGTCAACCTAGTCAAAGGAGCAGCTATCTTTGAAAAATCTTTAACAAATCTACGATAATAGCCTGCTAACCCAAGAAAGCTACGAATCTCTGTAACTGTCGTGGGGCGTGACCATTGCTGTACTGCTTCTATCTTTTTGGGATCAACATGAATACCATCTTTGGTAACCACATGCCCTAGGAACGTAACATTACTAAGCCAAAATTCACACTTTGAAAACTTAGCATACAATTGATGTTCTCTTAGGGTTTGCAAAGCTATCCTTAAATGTCGCTCATGCTCCTCTGAACTCTTTGAATACACCAGAATATCATCGATAAACACAATAATAAACTGGTCCAGGAAAGGTTTAAATACCCTATTCATTAAGTCCATAAATGCAGCTGGGGCGTTCGTTAAACCAAATGGCATTACTAAAAACTCGTAGTGCCCATACCGAGTCCTAAAGGCAGTTTTTGAAATATCTTCCTTCTTTATTTTCAATTGATGATACCCGGATCTCAGATCAATTTTTGAAAAACATTGAGCACCTTGTAACTGGTCAAACAGATCATCTATTCTGGGTAAATGATATTTATTTCGTATAGTCACTTTGTTCAACTGCCTATAGTCAATACATAGACGTAAAGATCCATCCTTTTTCTTCACAAAGAGAACAGGAGCACCCCAGGGAGATGTACTGGGTCGAATAAAACCTTTATCTAATAAATCTTGTAATTGTTCCTTTAATTCCTTGAGTTCTGCAGGTGCCATCCGATAAGGAGGTATGGATATTGGTTGTGTTTCAGGGAGAAGGTCAATACTAAACTCAATCTCTCGGTCTGGTGGTAAACCTGGCAACTCTTCAGGAAACACATCAGGAAATTCTTTAGCTACTGGAACTTGCTCTAAACTTGTATACTTCATATCAACATCCTTGACTATTGCCAAATATCCCTGACACCCTCTTCGTAACAGTTTATGAGCTGTTAAGGCTGAAATTAAATTACTAGACTTCTTACTACAATCTCCTTGTATCATAAAGGAGGATTCTCCAGGTACATTAAACTTAATCACCTTATTATGACAGTCTAGAATGGCATGGCATGATGCCAACCAATCCATTCCCAAAATCACGTCAAAGTCTATCATATTTAGAACTATCAAATCTATAAGAGTCTCCCTGCCTTCTATCGAAATCTCATAGGATTTATACACATCATTTACTACTAGAAGTTCTCCCATTGGAGTAGCAACCATGAAAGAACAATGCAAACTAGCAGGATCTCTATCCAAGTTCTTAGCAAAGCATGGTGATATATAAGAATGAGTAGAACCAGGATCGAACAGAACATATGCTTTATGGGAACATACTGATAATGTACCTGTCATAACTGCATTTGAGGCCTGAGCATCCTGTCGTGTCAAGGCAAAAACTCGAGCAGGTTCTCGCCCTCGATTTCCTGATCCTCTACCAGGACCCACACTACTTGCTTGGACCGAGGCTGCTCGTATAGGTCGTGCTGGCACAGATGCAGGGGGTAAAGCTGGTTGCACTGTTGCTTGACTAAAACTTCGCAGTTGTGGACAATTCCTCATCAGATGACCCATTTGTCCACACTTAAAACATGCACCAGTTTCTCTGCGACATTGTCCAGTATGGGACCTACCACAATGTGGACATAGTGGAATTGATCTTGAGTCTTGCTGACTCGGGGGTCTCATATCTCTTTGGAACATTCTCTGCTTGTTAATATTAACTGATGGCTGGTTAGAACTACCAGCTCCTGTTTGATTAAAACGCTGTGGATTTTGAAATCTTGACCCACTAACAGTAGGATTAGATCTAGTCTGGACATTACTATCTCGATCTCTTTTCCTTCTCTTAAAACTTTCTATGTCAGCTTGCTCTCGTGTTTCCATCATTCTAGCACAGTTCACAGCTGCTGAATAAGTTGAAAAATGATCCATCTGAGGACCCACTGACTTAAACAATGGGCGTATCAATCCCAAAACAAACCTCTTAATTCTATCCTTTTCAGTTGGGACCAGGTATGGTGCATATCTGGACAACCGAGTAAAACGAATGTCATATTCAGAAACTGACATGTTTGGTGTTTGTTTCAATTCCTCAAACTCTCTGGCCCTCTTGTCTCTTTCACTTGTTGGTAGAAAGCGATTCATAAATGCTTCCTTAAATTCATTCCACTCCATTGGTGGTAAAACAGCTGCCCGTCCTTGTACAAATGTCTCAAACCAAACTTGGGCCACATCAGATAGTTGAAAAGACACCAACTCCACGGATCTTCTACTAGAGCACCCCAAAGCTCTGAAAATTCGTTCCACAGCATCAATAAAGATCTGTGGATCTTCCTGAACATCTGACCCAGAAAAAGTCGGAGGTTTTAACTTAAGGAATTGCGGTAATGACACCTCAATCCCTCTCAGCTTATCCTCTTGGTCAGCTATTCTTCCCAGTTCTTGCACTTCAGGATCATGTTCTGCTGGCTGGCCTTCCCTTCTACCCTGTTCCACTATAAATCCAGCCAATGTTTCTAAACTTCTATGGATACCAGCAATCATATCAGCGTTTCTATCAGGTGGCTCCTGAGGGGTTTCTACTCTTTCCTCAGGAACTCTATCAGGTACAGGAGTCTGTTCTCCTTGTCTTGGGGTTCTCAATCCCCGTGCACGTCCTCTACCTCTACCTCTTCCTCTTCCTCTAGGTCGGCCTCTACCACGGCCTCTTTGTACTGGTATTGTAGATTGTGCAGACTCTTCTGTAGAGGGTGCACGATCTACAGCTTCTTCTCTACTGACCGCTCTAGTTCTTGGCGGCATCATTAACTATACAGAATAAAACACCTCTTTAAGACACATGTATTCAAACTTTACTCAAGGAATTTAAAGACACTTGGAAAGGGAGTGAATATCCTATAGATTCTTTCAGCAGCACCTGAAGTATAAATATGTCCGGCTCATATCGATACTAAAGGTCCTACTAAAGAATCCCTTGCTCTGATTGTCACAGGGAAACCTAATGCTCTGATACCAACTTGTCACGTCCGTACTTTACGAACGCGAATACCGTTACTATCCGAAAAACTTTTCATTACACATGTGCAAATGATCTCACGATAACACATATTCAAGTATTATTCAACGTTCACAAGTTTACAAAAAAACCAATAATTATACATGCCAAATCTATATACATCAAGTTTACAGCGGAAACAAGGATCCTGCCTGTGACTTTCAGAGCAACACTAGAGTACAAATATATTACAATATCATACACTGAGAGCCTAGAAACAAGTTAGGCTCACCACTGAGGCACGACACCTAGTCGGTCAAGTAGCTGCGGGACCAAATTCTGGGTCTTTATCTGAAAAATATATCAACCACGTGTAGTGAGTTTTACAACTCAGTGAGCAGATAACACCTCCTATGACTTCTCAGGTCAACATAAGGATGTACTCATATTGTAAAACTTATCATATCAAAATATACCGTTCAGAAGTACATTCTTATGGGACCCGCATTTTCAAATATTCTCTGTTCAAAAATCATAATCAAGTCTTTCAAACTGTATGCGATACTGTATAAACAATGCTCATATCAAGTTCAAAATCATATTCAATACTGTAAAATTATTAATCAAATTATGCTATGCATCAAAACATTTCTGTTAAAATATTCGGAGGATCCCATATCAGAACCACCATAAGAGTTTGACCCCTTCCGTACTTTGGTGGTATAGGATTTGCCTAAACTCAGCATCCCGCTGAGGTTTGCCCTACTACCATTCAAGAGGACGCGCGAAGGGACTCTGTATGGGTCTTTCCCAAGCACACAGCAAGGGAAGGCAAAATAACATCTCATAACTGGCATCTCGCCCATATATAGGAGGCATTCCGCTCTCCTTCACATATAATCTCCCGTGTGTTGGCCCTCACACGAGGCTAGCACCACCTCCCCTGCTAGCTGAGGCAATCAAGGTGCGCACCAAGGCTAACATCACCTGCTGTTAGCAGACAGTGTTTCTAATAGGATTCCTCCACAGAAAATATCACATGCACATATGCCATATAATCCAGTATAAATTCTCATTATAATACAGACTTTCAGTCTCAAAATACTCATATGTCAAAACTTCCCATTCAGGGGAAACATGTATACATGCCCATATCCAAGGCAAACATATCACTATAAAATCAATGTCACATGTATAACATATTTTCTTTGCCATGTCATGCGAAATACGTATAAAAATCACATGCTTAATGTGTTTCAAAACTTATTGCAAAATCAAACTCTTCTTGAACTACATATCATATATTAAATATTTCAGACATTTCCAAACCATTTCAAGAACATATGGAAGTATAAATAACATGTAATCATACTCATTTATCAATGTAAAGTTCAAGAAGAGTAAAAACAAGCCATAGAAAGAATCATCTACTCACCTCTTTGAAGCACAAAGTTGGACACCCTTAAAATCCTATTTTCTGATCCGAATTCAGTGAAATAAACCCCAAAATCGAGTCCGGAACGTCCGAAAACCTTGAAAACGACTCCGGATTTGCGAAATTTGGCCTCCGGGAGCTCGGTCAACGCAGGTCAACGCGAGGAGGTTCGGATGCCACGCGCTACACGCGCCGCCCGAGGAGCTGCGCGTGGGCGTCACTCGCCGAGGAAGATTCGGCGCGTGGGGGAGCGTGCGGTGGTGGATCGGCCTGAAATTTGAGATCCAAAGGTTTCGGTGCCTTCTGGATCGATCTACGGTGTTAGTTTTTGCGTTTGAGAACTAAAAGTAGGAGTTTCGGGGGTTACCTTTTTGGCCGTTTTTCCCTTCAATTTTCTGACCAATTTCCGGCCAATTCTCCAGAAACCAATCGGATGGATTCGAAGAACTCTTCGTCCTGAGTCCGTTGGTGGTGGTGGTGTCGAAATCCGAGGTCCGTAGGCGAAGAAATCTTAGAGAGAAGTTAGAGGATTTTCGGGGAGAGTTTTTCTGAAGAGAGATGGAAAAATCTGCGAATGATTGCTTCCGGAGTGATTGAGGCCCTTAAAATATCTCGGGGAACCTTTCTGCAAAATTTCACTTTTAGCGGGATGTCCTTGTAAATTTTTCTTATTTATATTTTAACCCCGAAACTTTTAAGAAATTGCATTTTTGCCCCGAAACGTAAATTCTTAACATTTCTTTTATAATTCTTTAATCCATGTAAATAATAACTTATTTTTACCGGGTCCTAACTCCATTTTCGAAATCCCCTCTTTAATTCCGCATTTTCCTTAATTAAAATCTCCATTTTTCCAAAATTATCTCTTTTATTCTAAATTTCTTTAATTGAACTTTCTCGTTAAATTTACAGTTATTACATTAAGTTAGTATACATATTAATTTTTGAATTTATCAAACGTCGGATAATTTAATCATTTCGTTATTCTTATACTAACAGCTTGTTGACATGACCCATTAAGTATTTACATGACACGTTAAATGCTAACTAATCATACTACATCAGCGTTGACTCAGTTTAAAAAAAGAGTAAATACACAATTTAGTCCTTAAATTTATTATGTCTCTACAATTTAATTATTAAATTAAGTCATTATATAATTTAATCTTCGAATTTATTAAAAGACAAACAACTTAATCCTTCTATTATGATCACACTAACTACTTGTAATGTAGTTCATTACATCAATGCTGATTCAGTTTTAAAAATTTTCAAACTACTTCACTTTTTACTCTATTTTTCCTCTTCTCATATGAAAAATCCTATTTTCCGTCTTCAACTGACAGCGTCGTGGAACACTCATTTACTACGAAATTATTCTAATAAGTTTCTAATGACTAAAAATAATAAAGTTATTATGAAATTTATAATATTAATAATCATGGATGGTTAGTTTGACACTTTATACATTTTTTGCTATAAGAAGAGACTATAATTTTAACTTTATTAATCCGTTCTTGTTTAATGTTATGCTAAATTTTATAATTTTTGCTCTAATTCAAGTATTTTAATACTGAAAAATTTCTAATTGATATTTATTAGTTAACCCTCATGATTGTGTTTGAATGTTGTGTATTTTAATGAAATACTTATTTCCTTACAAATATTTTTATTTGAGATATATCATTTTTTTCTTTGGGGACAGGGAAAAATATGCCTTAACTTGTAGAATATATTGACAATTTGCTGTTAAATAATTGATAGAATGAAGAAATTTTGCATTGAATTATAAATATATTTATGATGACTTCCCTTTTATTTGAATGCTTCTACGGATTTTATTGTTCCCCAAAATGAATGTAATAGTTAATTCAACAACTTAAAGCAAATAACATTGTATGATGTTGAGGAAACAATTTTATTTTAAAATTTTATGGATGAGTCAATGTTGATGTGACATAATTAATTGATATTTAATGTGCCATGTAAGCACTTAACAAGTCACATAAGCAAACAATTAAGATAAAAATAATATAAGGACTAAATTATTTGATATTTGATAAATTCGAAAATTAAATTGTGTAATGACCTAAATTAGAGACTAAATTGTAGGAATATATTAAATTCAAGGACTAAATTGTAAGGACCTATTAAATTCAAGAACTAAATTGTGTATTTATTTATTTTTTGTTTAAACTGAGTCAGCGTTGATGTGACATGATTAATTGACATTTAACGAGCCACGTAAGCACTTAACGGACCACATCAGCAGATAATTGTGTAAGAATAACGAAAAAACTAAATTTTGTTATAAAATCATCTATTATTGTGGATGTCCATTTGATTTCTCAACTCCCAAAATCATGAATATTATTAAATCCATTATTATTATGAGTGTCCTTTTATTTTTCAACTCCTAAAGCCATTGAATTTTATTTATACTCCTTGACTTTTGGGTTATCCTCCTTTATGATTGTATGCCTATAAATAGAGGCTTGTATGAAGAAATAAGATAATGAGGATATTCTCTTCTCTATGTGTTATTTCTCTCTAATTATCTTTACATTATATTTCTTCTTTGTGTAAATTTCATTTACAACACGTTATCAGCACGAATTTGCTCTTGACTATTAGTTTTTAAATCACAAGGAAGAGATTGTGTTGGTAAGATTTTCATAACTTGATTGAAATTTTTTTTATTGGTTTTATTTTATCTTATTTTAAAATCATGTCAAATCTTACAAAACTTGAGTTTGTGGCTCTTGATATTTCGGGCAAGAACTATTTATCTTGGATACTAGATGCTGAAATTCATCTTGATGCAATGGGTCTTGGAGACACCATTAAAGAAGAAAATGGTGAATCAATGCAAAATCGCGCTAAGGCGATGATCTTTCTTCGTCACCACCTTCACGAAGGACTAAAATCTGAATACCTTACTGTGAAAGATCCACTTGTTCTTTGAAAAAATTTAAAAGAAAGGTACGACCACCAAAAAACTGTTATTCTTCCAAAAGCTCGTTATGACTGGATACATTTACGTTTGCAAGATTTTAAAATAGTCAGTGAGTATAATTCCGCAATGTTTCGTATTAGTTCTCAATTAAAATTATGCGGAGAAGAAATTTCTGATAAAGATATGTTAGAGAAAACTTTTTCTACTTTTCATGCCTCGAATGTGCTCCTGCAGCAGCAGTATCGAGAAAAAGGATTTGAAAAATACTCACAATTGATTTCATGTCTTCTTGTGGCTGAACAAAATAATGAGCTGTTAATGAAAAACCATGAAGCTCGTCCAACTGGTTCTGCTCCATTCCCTGAAGTGAATGCGACTATAATTAATAATGGACGAGGACGTGGTCGTGGTCGTGGCCGAGGAAGAAATAATGAATATTTTCATAAATATGTTCCTTACCACCAAAAGAGGAATAAAAAAGAAGAAAAACAAGAAGACACAAGTGGAAAAAGGAAACATATGGAAAGTTCATGTTATCGTTGTGGTATGAATGGACATTGGTCACGTACTTGTCGCACGGCTAAACATCTTGTTGATCTTTATCAAGCATCAATAAAACAAAAAGAAAAAGCCGTTGAGACAAATTTTGTTAATCTATATGATGATTTTGCCAATGATCTTACAAATACTACACACTTAGATGTATCAGATTTCTTTGCTAATCCGCAAGAAAATATTTGTATTGTTGGGGATGAGGAATATCTAAAATAAGTTTACTTGTTTTATTTTGAAATTACTTGTAGTTTACTTATTTTATTGAATTACTTATATGATTGCAAATTTAGTTAATGTAAAATTTTCAATTTTATATGATTTCTATTTATATCTAATGTTTCTTTGATTACTTTGTAATATTTCTTATATTTCTTTATTTTTTTAATTGAAGAAAATATGGATGAAGATATATGTCTTGTAGACAGTGCAACAACTCACACTATCCTTAAAGACAGAAAATATTTTTCTCTAATGAAAATGGGTGAAGCTTATGTTACTACAATTTCTGTTAGTGCAAAGCTTATTGAAGGTTCTGGAAGAGCCATAATCATACTCCCGAAAGGAACAAAATTTATCATAAACAATGCTTTATTCTCTTCTAAATCTCAAAGAAATTTGTTGAGTTTCAAAGATATTCGTTGTAACAGATATCACATAGAGACTGTATGTGAGGAGAATAATGAATATATTCATATTACAAGCATTGTTTTAGGTAAGAAAAGTGTATTAGAAAGATTGCCTGCTTTCTCTTCTGGATTGTACTATACAAGAATTAGTACAATTGAGATACATGCTACAATAAATCAGAAGTTTATTGATGCAAAAACTTTCACTATTTGGCATGATCGATTGGGGCATCCTGGATCAATCATGATGCAAAAAATTATTAAAAATTCACATGGACACCCATTGAAAAACCTGAAGATTTTTCAATCTAAGGAATTTTTATGTGTTGCTTGTTCTCAAGGCAAATTGATTGTTAAGCCATCACTAGCTAAAGTTGGAACTGAATCTCCAACATTTCTGGAACGTATACATGGTGATATATGTGGACCTATTCATCCTACATGTGGGCCATTTAGATATTTTATGGTATTAATAGACGCATCCAGTCGATGGTCTCATGTGTGCTTACTATCAACCCGCAATCTAGCGTTTGCAAGATTACTTGCTCAAATAATTCGATTAAGAGCACAATTTTCAGATTATACAATTAAATCAATTCGCCTTGATAATGCTGGTGAATTTTCTTCACAAGCTTTCAACGACTATTGTATGTCGATTGGCATCAATGTAGAACATCCTGTAGCTCATGTTCATACACAAAATGGGTTAGCTGAATCATTTATTAAGCAACTTCAATTAATAGCTAGACCTTTACTTATGCGAACAAAGCTCCCTATTTCAGTTTGGGGACATGCAATTTTACATGCAGCAGCACTAATACGCATAAGACCAACAAGTTATCATAAATATTCTCCTTTACAATTGGCATATGGTCATGAACCAAATATTTCTCATATTAGAATTTTTGGGTGTGCGGTATATGTTCCAATAGCCCCACCACAACGCACTAAGATGGGTCCTCAAAGGAGATTAGGAATATATGTTGGATATGATTCTCCTTCTATTATAAGATATCTTGAGCCAATGACAGGAGATGTTTTTACGGCACATTTTGCCGACTGTCATTTTGATGAACAAGTCTTCCCAACATTAGGGGGAGAAAATGAAAAACAGCTGGTCAAAGAAATTACGTGGAATACTTTATCATATCTTGATCCGCGGACAAGACAATGTGAACTTAAAGTTCAAAAGATAATTCATTTACAAAGTATAGCAAATCAACTGCCAGATGTATTTACTGACCTAAAGAGAGTGACCAAGTCACATATACCAGCTGTAAATACTCCTGTACGAATTGATGTCCCCGAAGGACAATCCGTTAGTAAAATTGCTAGTGAGTCTAAAACACGTCAAAAGCGTGGTAGACCAATTGGCTCAAAAGACAAAAATCCCCGTAAAAGGAAAGAAACAGTTATTCAAGATCAGCCTATTAAAAAAATAGATACTCTTGAAGAGATTAGAGACATAACAAATAAAGTACTTCCAGAAGAAGTTCAGGTACCTGAAATTGATGAAAATGAGGAGATCTCAATAAATTATGTATCTACGGGGAAACGATTAAATCGAAAAGAAACAGTTGTCGACAGCACTTTTGTGTATACAGTAGCGCTTAATATTTTGAATGATAATGATGATTATGAACCTACATCCGTCGATGAGTGTTGACGTAGATGTGATTGGCCAAAATGGAAAGACGCAATTCAAGCAGAATTGAATTCACTTAAAAACCGTGAAATATTTGGATCTATAGTTCAAACACCTGAAGGTGTAATACCCGTTGGGTACAAATGGGTATTTGTACGTAAAAGAAATGAGAAAAATGAAATTGTGAGGTACAAAGCACGACTTGTTGCACAAGGTTTTTCACAAAGACTTGGAATTGACTATAATTTTACATATTTTCCTGTGATAGATGCAATTACATTTCGTTATCTAATTAGTCTGGCAGTACATGAAAAACTTGATATGCGTCTTATGGATGTTGTTACAGCCTATTTATATGGCTCACTTGATAGTGACATATATATGAAAATTCCATAAGGATTTAAGATGCCTGAAGCATATAATTCAAAATCCCGGGAACTTTATTCAATTAAATTACAAAGATCTTTATATGGATTAAAACAGTCCGGACGAATGTGGTATAATCGTCTCAGTGAATATTTGATAAAGGATGGTTATAAGAATGACCATATATGTCCATGTGTTTTTATAAAGAAAGCAAATTCAGGATTTGCTATTATTATGGTGTATGTTGATGATTTAAATATTATTGGAACTCCTGAAGAGATTATAAAGGCAGTGGAGTGTTTGAAAAAAGAGTTTGAAATGAAAGATTTGGGAAAAACCAAATTTTGTCTTGGCTTACAATTTGAGCATTTGAAAAATGGAATTTTTATTCATCAATCAATGTATACAGAAAAAGTCCTTAAAAAATTTTACATGGACAAAGCACATCCATTAAGTACACCAATGGTCGTTCGCTCACTTAATGTGAAACATGATGTTTTTCGACCTCGAGATGATAATGAAGAAGTTCTTGGTCCTGAAGTACCATATCTTAGTGCAATTGGTGCGCTGATGTATCTTACTAATAGTACAAGGCCTGATATATCTTTTGCTGTTAGCCTATTAGCTAGATTTAGCTCATGTCCAACTCAAAGACATTGGAATGGAATTAAACATGTATTTCGATATCTCCGAGGTACTATTGATATGGGATTGCTATATGTAAATGGATCTAGACCACAACTCATTGGTTATGCAGATGCTGGATATTTATCTGATCCACATAAAGCTCGATCTCAAATAGGCTATTTATTTATATGTGGTGATACAGCTATATCATGGCGTTCTATAAAACAAACACTTGCTGCTACTTCTTCAAATCATGCAGAGATTATAGCAGTTCATGAAGCGAGTCGTGAATGTATTTGGTTGAGATCCATGACTCAACAAATCCGAGAGACATGTGGATTATTTTCTGGAAAGGGGACTCCAACTATACTATATGAAGATAATACTGCATGTATAGCTCAGTTGAAGGAAGGATATATTAAAGGAGATAAAACAAAACATATCTCACCAAAGTTTTTTTTTTACTCATGAACTTCAGAAGAACGGTGATATCGACGTATAACAAATTCGTTCAAGTGATAATTTAGCAGATTTATTCACCAAAGCTTTACCGGCTTCAACATTTGAAAGATTAGTATCTAAAATTGGGATGCGTCGACTCAGAGACCTTCAATGATATTATGAACAGGGGGAGTATACAAGGTATGATGTACTCTTTTTCCTTCACTAGGGTTTTTTCCCACTGGGTTTTTCTCTAGTAAGGTTTTAATGAGACATATTCCTTGTAAAATGGACATCCAAGGGGGAGTGTTATAAAATCATCTGTTATTGTGGATGTCCATTTGATTTCTCAACTCCCAAAATCATGAATATTATTAAATCTATTATTATTATGAGTGTCCTTTTATTTTTCAACTCCTAAAGCCATTGAATTTTATTTATACTCCTTGGCTTTTGGGTTATCCTCCTTTATGATTGTATGCCTATAAATAGAGGCTTGTATGAAGCAATAAGATAATGAGGACATTCTCTTCTCTATGTGTTATTTCTCTCTAATTATCTTTACATTATATTTCTTCTTTGTATAAATTTCATTTACAACAATTTTTTTGATATTTGATAAATTTGAAGACTAAACTATACACTGAATTAAATTTAAAAATTAAAATATAATGACTTAATAAATTTAAAAATTAAATTTTATATTTACTCTAAAAATAAATAGAACTTCTTAAAAGACCTTGGGGCTAACAAGAATTGTTTCTGCGTCTATTGACGTAGCAATTTAGCATTTGGTAAGGTGCATTGATAGACTGCTAAGGCCTCGTTTGGTGTGCCTATAAGATTAGGTCACATAGAATAAAAGTCATTAGATAATATATGATAAACTATCCATATGATAAATTTTTATATTATCATGTATTTGTTGTGTCAATATACAACATCCTGTACTACATAACATAATTTTATCATATGTTGGGTAAGAAATAGATAAGATAAAAATAATGTTATTCTGACAAAAATATTCTTATGTAAAAAATATACTAAATTAATTAATAATTACTTTTTAAATAAAATTTTGATAAATTAAAGTTTGAAATTTGAGGTTTAGAGTTTAGAATTTAAAATTTAAAATCTGAAGTTTTGATATTTGGGACTTTGAATTTAGAGTTCAAAATTTTAGAGTTTGAGAATTAGAGTTTGGAGATTTGAGACTTTTATATTTAAGATTTAAAATTTGGTAGTTTAAGGTTTAAAATTTAGGTTTCGAGATTTTATTGTTTGGAGTTTGAAATTTTGGGATTTTTAATTTAGAGTTTAAGATTTTTGAGATTAAAATTTTGGGTTCAGAGTTTTGATATTTCAAGTTTAGAATTTAGCTTTTCAAGGTTTAAATTTTTGAATTTTAGTGTTTAAGATTTGAAATTTAAAATTTTAAAATTTAGAATTTAAAATTTAAAACTTAAATTTGTCCTTAGGTTTAGGGGCAAATATTATAATTATTTGTTATTGAGTTTCTTATCTAATATTTTTTATGATCCCCTATCTCTCATTTCTCTCATATTTAGAGTTATATATTAATTAATATATAAAATTAGTTTAACCAAATAATATTATATAATACCATGTCAGTACAATGTATAAAGATAACTTGTATAAATTTATATAATCTTATATCATTATATTCGGTGCATCAAATGAAACCTTACTATTAGAGCCTCAATTTAAAATATAAAAAATTATAAGAACTCAATTAAAAATTTTAAAATGCACAAATTATTTATAAATTCAATGAAATAATACATACTAATTAATATAACAATTAAACATTTAATTTCAATTTTAATGTTAGGACTTCTTAAGTGATTACTCTCGGAGGGTATAAGATGGTGACCAACTCCCGCGCCTTCAATTATAAAGAATTATTTCAGTTAAAAGAATTACGATACACAGCTTTAATTGCTTTTGTTCTTGTTACATTCATCTGTCACAACATAATTGACAAATTCTATTAGCTTCTCAGTTTTTGGAATTAGTGTATATTATAAATTTTATGGTTATAAGTGAATTTAATATCTTATGTAAGATAATACTTGAAGAAAAAAGTTGACATCAGCACAATTAATTATACTTTTATCAAGGTACTAAATTTCGTTTCGAGGTACCGTTTCGGTGACTCTAAAAACGGAAACATTTCGAAACGTTTCGGAAATTTCGAGGAAACAGAAGATTTTTTAAGAAACGTTTCAAATAATTTCAAATAATATTTTTTTTTAATTTTAAAAGATTTTAACATAATATTAATGATATAGATATATAAAATTATATTAAAATTAATTTGAATTAATGTCTATAATTGAATAGTAAGTAAACATACTATTACAGTAGGGACTTCAACTCAAATCCTAATAGTATTCAACAATAATCTCTCTATTGCATCTATCTCTCCATCTTCTTCTTAACTCTTTCGTGACATTTATATTTAAGTCTCTTTCTCTGTCGACTATAATTCTATCTCTATCTTTATGTATATTTCTCTCTCTTTGCCTTTCAATATCTCTTTGTATCATTTTTATAGTTTCCTCTTTAAAATAAAGATAATAAAAGAAAATAATGTCATAAGAATAAAGGGGGAGAGTATGAAGTTAATAAAAGTGTTGTGACTTGTGAGAGAAAATAACTTATTGTTAGATATGATATAATGCTATTTTCATCTACTTTTATATTGTCAATTTTTTTATTTTTCAAATTAGTTTAGTACTTTTTCATCGAAACAAGAGTATTTTCATCGAAATAACTCGAAACAAGAGTATTTCCATCGAAATAACTCGAAACAAGAGTATTTCTATTGAAACAACTCGAAATAAGAATATTTTTACCAAAATTTCCATTGAAACAAGAGTATTTCCATCGAAATAACTCGAAACAAGAGTATTTCTATTGAAACAACTCGAAATAAGAATATTTTTACCAAAATTTCCATTGAAACAAGAGTATTTCCATCGAAATAATTCGAAACAAGAGTATTTCCATCGAAATAACTCGAAATAAGAGTATTTCTATCGAAATAACTTGAAATAAGAGTATTTCTATTGAAATAACTCGAAATAAGAGTATTTTCACCAAAATTTCCATTGAAACAAGAGTATTTCTACCGAAACATTTCAAAACATAGCAATTTTAATTGAAATAGCATAATTCCTTAACAAACACTTCGTTTCGTTTCGATAACTCCGTTTCGCATCGGTGACTCAGGAAACGGAAACGTTTCGGTCGTTTCGAGGGAAAAGAAAAGAAATTTAGTTTCTTGACTTTTATATCACACAAAAGAATTAAAATCTTTTTAAAGTATGATAAAAAAATAATAGAAAAAAACAGAAAAAGAAATTGTAGAAAGTGATCATGGATGAGGCCAACATAAATATGTGTTGCTACCAAAACATGGAGAAGACAAAGAAGCCACTCTACCTGTAGGCTGTAGCCATACATGACAAGTAATTGACAACGGGGGACAGTGATGTAGAAAAGAAGGTATATACATTATTTTATTTGTTTGATTCCATCCCGTACCATTTAAGTAAGCAACATTAAATGGCTAGTCAACCATCACATGGAAACACCAAATCTGCCACTTAATTTGTGGTGCTCCATACATTTTCCAGTCAAAATAAGCAAACTCCTCTATGGAATCACATTCTCCTCTCTCATGCAATCGATCCAATACAATATTGAATTCAATGTCTTGTACCTTGCAACAAAACCAAGTCCATCAACTTTACCTCGGCTCCCCAAGAGTTTTAGAGGGCATCTAAATAGTGCATCTAGAAATTCCCAATTTGCCAAATCTTCCAGGTTTGTTTGCACTAATCCATTCTCCACCATAATTTCTTCCCAGACTTGCTTCTTCTCTGCCATGGCTATGGAAAACCAGAAATTTTCCACAAACATCTCTTCAGGGACTTGTGCTCCAAATTTCTTCCCAAGAACTGGCCAGATCTCCTTCCAAGTGAAACTTGGGCCATTAATGGCATTGAAAGCTTGGCCATTGGTGCAGAGTATATCACTTTTGGAGGCTGCCCAAATGTGTTGCTCTGCTACTAGCCTAGCGTCTGACCCATCAATATAGGCCTCTTGCCAACATTTCCTTGTCCCCCCAAATACAAAAGGGAGCTTTAGGTGTTTGCAAATAGTCCCATAAACACACAAACTACCCATGAAGTTATAGAATGATTTAGTGGAACTTCCCAACAACAAACCAGGCCTGTGCACAGACCAAGACACCTTACCATTGAGTTTCTCCACGAGTAAATCCTCCAGGGTATAGTAGAAATTAGGGGCTCTACTCGTTCTTGGGAACTCTTCATGGTAAAAATGGAGTTCGTCTGCATCAAAAGGGGCTTGCAGGGACACATAGTGCTTGGTCCCTGTCTGGAGTGAAACGTGCTTCAGATTCTTTGCTATTGAGAGTATGGAGTTCAAAGCATTGGACATCATGGCCCTGTTCTGCTCACAACTTTCTTGGGTATCTAGTGGGAATTGGCTTGCCCATGTGACCCAAAACACGTGGGTCACATCTTGTAAAGCAGAAAGCTTCTTGTGGGTTTCCAAAGGATTCAGCAAATCACAAGAAATGAAATGGTAAAAAGAGCTTTCGAAGGTGGGTGCTTGTGTCTCTGGATTTCGAGCTATGCCATAAACCTTCCAAGAAGATTCTGAACATATTAGCCTCCTAGCGATCTCTCTCCCAACTAGTCCAGTGACCCCAAAGATGATTGCAACGTTGATATCCTCTGCAGCTGCCATTGACATCTGCAAGTTCCTCATGCTCTGCCTCAAAGTGAACCAAATTTATAGGAAAAATGTCCCATTATAGGTACAAATGGCTTATAAAAATATGCACTTGAATGTAACTGTCCTAACAACGATCATGAAATAGTCTCAATGCTCTTCTTTTGAGGGAGTATTTCTGGGCTGGCATAGTTGTGACTTGTAAGCTTGCGGTTCAAGTTGAAATTTTCAAGTGCGATAGATGCTGATTGTTATCTAGATAAGGGACATCTCAATGTTATTTTAATGGGTTCTTCGAAGATGGTTACAAATATGTACTTTATGATTGAATATAGTTAACCAACTCCAATTTGGTCATTGGAGATAGGCAGAGAGGCATCAAGGTCTGTTGTTGAGTGCAACACTTAAGCCGGCAGGCTGTGCCCCTGGCCGTTGCAATGCTGGCGTTGCGGTTGCAACAAAGTTAAAAAAATATTAAAAAGTGCTTTCGTTTATATCTAACCTCACCACCGATGCCCAGGAAACTCCTTTAAAAAATATGTCCGTTTAGGTCACCCTATGTGAATTCGGTCTTGCTCCTCTTCTTTTTAGGGCAGACAGGAAGGGGTTCAAGACCACATTCAGGCTATTTTGTCAAGTTCCACTAATGTGGAAAAGGGAATACGCCAATATAGAATTATCATACCAGTTAAATTTCAACCCCAATATTTTCACCGTTAGAAATTAATTCTTAGAAATGAACTCTTAAGTACTCTGTACGAATTCAAAATTTATAAATTAATTCAATAAAAAATTAGATTTGTAAATATTTTAAAAATAAATTCCATTAAAAAAATATATGAGATAATTACATAACTGCTACTCATTGTATTAATCTACCAATTATGTAGATTTACTCAAGAATCTCTCCTCAATTACTTGATTTTCTAGAATTCAAATCTTCTGCTGTATTTTAAGCACAGTATGCATCAAAGCACTGTTGAAACCTCTAAACTTTAAACACCGAAAAACTCAACAAGCAAACGTTCGAAAGCTTGTATTATTGAATGAAATGAATCTGTGGCTTTATATATCAGCCTTACAAAACAGAAACGAGAAAACAACCACGTTAACGTTAACATGACATACATTCGTGGAGAGTTTGTTAAGGAATAATTCAAACCTAAACTAAAACCTAATATTCAGGACTTGATTAACAATAAGATAAGCCTGATTGACTTAGTCACCAAATACTCCGGAACTCCAACATCCTCCCTTAAACTGATCCACAAACTGTAGTCAGTTTACAATTGGTGACACGCAAACTCCAAGCTGATTCTTTAATCTCAATAAGTCCTCCAGCTTCAAGGGCTTAGTCATAATATCAACGATTTGATCTTTCGAGCCACAATGAACTAACTCAATAATCCCATCTTTTGTTAAATCACGAAGAAAGTGAAATCTGATATTAATATGTTTACTTCTACCATGCAAAACAAGATTCTTCGAAAGTTTAATAGTTGAACTATTGTCACAAAAAATCATCGTGCACTTACTTTGTTCATGATGAAGTTTTCCTAGAACCCTACGCATCCAAACCCCTTGACATGCACAAGAGGCAGTAGCTATAAACTCTGCCTCTATGGTGGAGAGTGTGACCACTGGCTGTTTCTTCGAGGACCAAGCCACAACGACCAAACTTAATAAGAACACATATCCTGATGTACTTTTTTGATCCTCAGTGTCTCCTGCGTAGTCACTATCTGAATAAACTAGCAAGTTTTCTTCTCCTCTTTTGTACAAAATCCCTAATCCCATAGTGCCCTTTAACTATCGAAGAATTTTTTTCATTACTCGTTGATGCAATGTAGTTGGTCTCTCCATGTACCTGCTAATTAAGCTCACCACATATGCCAAGTCTGGTCTGGTGGCAGTCAGATACATAAGACTACTCACCATTTGCTTATAAGTAGTAGCATTAACACTAATACCTCTTTCATCTTTCACAAGTTTGAACCTTGGCACAATTGGATTCAACACAGGATTGCAGTGCTCCATGCCAAATCTCTCTAATATTTCGTTAGCATATTTTTTTTGACTGATGAAGATTCCCTCAGTGCTTTGCATTACTTCCACACCCAGAAAGTATTTCATTTTTTCAAGATCAGACATGTCGAACTCCTACTTCATAGAGACCTTGAATCTCTTAAACATTTCTTTGTTGTTCCCTGTGAAGATGAGATAATCTACGTACAAAGTTACCACAAGAAGTCCTCCTCCTTCTTCTATTTTTATGAACAACGAGTGCTCACAAGGGCATCTTTCAAACCTTTCTTTGACAAAATATGCCTCAATCTTGCTGTACCAAGCTCGTGGAGCTTGTTTGAGTCTGTATAGAGCCTTCTTCAATCTATACACCTTGTCTTCTGCTCCCTTTTTCTCGTAACCCTGAGGTTGCTCAATATACATTGCTTCATTTAACTCACCGTGCATGAATGCACTTTTCACATCAAGTTGGTATACACACCACCATTTGTGAGCTGCAAGAGCAAGAATCATCTTAATAGTATCCCAATGAGCTACTGGAGCGAACACCTCATTGTAATCTATTCCAAGTTGTTGAGTGTATCCCTTGGCTACAAGTTGAGCTTTACATTTTTCGAATTGCCCATTCTCGTTCAACTTGGTTTTAAATATCCACTTCACCCCTATCTTTTTGGCTCCATCTGATAGTGTAGTTAACTCCCAAGTCCCATTCTTCTCGATGGGTTTAATTTCTAAGTCCATTGCTTCTCTCCATTTTTGGCTTATGACAGCTTCTTCAAAAGACAGAAGGTCACTAGCTGAAGTAAACATCACCAGATTGTTCCCTTTCTCTTCAGATAGGTCTTCACCGTTTACGTAATCTTGCATCCATAACGATTCTCTTCTTATCCTTACTTGAACTAGATTTGGAGAATTAGCTTCGGTTAATTCATCTGAAGAAGAGTTGTTGGTTTCTTCTTCGATTTACTCTTCTTCTTTGTTTCCTCGTTCATTTTCATCTCCCCACTCAAGAGCACCACTGTGAACTTCTTCAATGATTTTTTTTCTAGTTCTATTTCTTGTCTTCCTTAAACACAACATCCCTACTTATAATAATTTTCTTTAACACAGGGTCATACAATCTCTAAGTTTTAGTTCTTTCACTTAAGCCTAAGAAAACACACTTGAAGCTCTTATCATCAAGTTTTTGTCTTTTTTTGTTAGGGATATGAACATGACCAATGCACCCGAACACCCTTAAATGATCAACAGAGGGATTGAAACCATACCGTGCTTCTTCTGGGGTCATATCCTTCACTGCTAAAGTGGGACAACGATTGATTATATGGATTGCCCAGTTAACAACTTCGGGCCAGAATTCTTTAGGAACTTGTTTTGCTGACAGCATGCAATGCATCGTATTCATGATAGTTCGGTTTTTTTTCGCTCTGCAACCCCATTTTGTTGTGGGGTGTAGGCTACTGTGAGTTGCCTTCTTATGCCATTTGTGCTGCAAAACTTGTTAACTTCCAATGAGGAGAATTCCCCACCTCTATTAGTACGTAGACAACATATGAAATTCCTAGTTTCTTTCTCTACCAAGTTCTTAAACTTTTTAAACACATCAAAGGCTTTTGATTTAGCGTTCAAGAAATAAGTCCATACTTTTTTGCTATAATCATCTATAAAGGTGATTAGGTACCTTTCGTTGCAATTGGACTCTGGTGTGATAGGGCCGCAGATGTCAGAGTGCACGAGTTGAAGCCTCTGAGATGCTCGCCATAAGCTTTTCTTTGGAATTGATTCTTGATGTTGTTTGCCTATCATGCAGTCAGAGCACAGTCTTGAAGATGCTCGGAGAGGAGGTAAGCCCTTCACCATATTCTTGTAGTATAAGGTTCTCAATCCTTTGAAGTTTAGATGCCCAAATCTCTGGTGCCATAGATGAGTTTTATCTTTGGGTACAGTTTGAAAACATGCGGAGGTTGAAGCTTCATTTTGAGTTGGCATCGAGGTAAGGAAAAACATCCTATTAGCAGACATTTGAGTTTGCATGATCAATCCTTTTACTGGATGATATATTTTGCATGCTCCATGTTGAATAAGTATGGTTAGGTTTCTTTCTTGTAACTGACTAATACTTAATAAGTTATTTTTAAGCTCAGGAATATAGAATACTTCACTAATTACCTGATTTGTTCTGTTCACTTGTAATATGATGCTTCCTTTCCCCATCACAGCCATCTTGGAGTTATTGCCTAGTTTCACCACTTGTCTGAATGTCTCATCTAGGTTGAGAAACCATTGCCTATTACCACTCATATGGTTGCTGCAGCCTGAGTCAAAGAACCATACTTTCTCTCCTTTTGAGCTGTTGAGCTTTATGTAAGCCATTAACAACATCTCTTGTTCCTCATCAAGTTCAGCATAATTTGCATTTTTTTCAAACTAGGACACTCATATTGGAAGTGTCCCAACTTATACATTTGTAGCATTCTACCATCGTCTTGTTGAATGGTTGCCTTTGCCTCGTCCTCGACCTCGAGCTACACCTCGACCTCTTCCTCTTCCTCCAAATCATTCTTCATAAGAAATCTTCAAGGCTTGTTCATCTCCTCCACCGTGGTAGTTCATTCTCTGTTCATGAACTAATAAGCTATTTTGTAACTCATCAATTGTCAACATATCCAGGTCTTTGGACTCCTCTATTGAGCATACAACATAATCAAATCTTGAGATCATTGATCTCAAGATCTTCTCGATGATCACAACCTGTCCCATCTTCTCTCCATGAGCTTTCATTTTGTTTGTAATTGTTAGTGTCCGAGCAAAATACTCGTATACTTTTTCTCATTCTCTCATTTGAAGAACTTCGAATTCCCTTCTCAATGCCTGCAGTTGAGCTCTCTTTACTCTCGTGGTCCCCTGATATTTTTGCCTCATTGAGTCCCATATACTCTTTGAGCTTTCTTTATCAAGGATAGTTTCCATAATGGTTCGATCTATGGCTTGAAAGAGATAATTCTTTACCTTAGAGGTCTTTCAGTCGTTGATCTTTAATTACTTTCTTTTGTGTCTTGGTTGCCTCAGCTCCATCTCCCATAGTATGGATCCCTGTCTCCACCAAGGACCAATATTCCTTTGAACGGAGAAAATTCTCCATGAGCATAGCCCAATAGTCATAATGACCATCAAACTTAGGTATAACAGGTTGCACAAAGTTGCCTCCTTCAGTTGACATTTTCCTTTCACTCATTCTCACTTTCTATTTTTCTTACTCTTGCTTTTGTTAGGAGACTACAGTTTCTAACTGTACTCACACTAACTTAGGCCCTTTTGTTGAGGCTCTGATACCACTTTATTGAAACCTCTAAGCTTTAAACACTGAAAACTCAACATGCAAACGTTCAAAAGCTTGTGTTATTGAATGAAATGAATTAGCGACTTTATATATCAGCCTTAGAAAACAAAAACGAGAAAACAACCGCGTTAATGTTAACATGACCTACATACGTGGAGAGTTTGTTAAGGAATAATTCAAACCTAAACTAAAACCTAATATTCAAGACTTGATTAACATTAAGATAAGTTTGATTGACTTAGTCACTAAATACTCCGGAGCTCTAGCAAGCACAACAGAGGGTCTATGTGCAACTTTCTCAGAGTAGCCTCCAATTCAACCTTGTACCAAGAACAGTATTAAAGTCTTTATTTTTTTTTTACTTTTTATGTGGATTTTATTCTTCGGTTCAAAAAACATATCCATAAGCTAATTAAGAATGATTGTTAATTTTTAGATAAATTTAAATACTCTCATTCAATAATCAATATCACTATAAATTTATAATAATAAATAATGAATTTTATGAAATTTGTCTGAATTCTGTTCCTCCTCACGTTGATCTTTGTCCCAACAAAAATATGGGTAACATGGAGGAGTCCCTGTGAGAGAAACAATGAAATTCGGACTTCGGTAATAGGAATGAAAAAGAATGCGAGAAAAAGAAGAAAAAGAAATAGGACCTGAAAAAGAACAAAATGGGGGGCATAGACCAACCTGGTTTTGTTTTTGCCTTTTTGGGCTAGAACTTGCTCTCCGCCACGGGAAGCAAGTTTTTAAACCTGTCTCAATGAAAAGCAGACACGTCACACGTTAAGCTTTTCATAGAGGACTCATTCACGCAAAGCGAGGTTAGGATTTTGGGAATACCAAGTTGGATCCTTGAGCCTTGGAATGGCGCATGAACCAAAACGATGATTGTTGTAAATTTAGCCTATTACATAATGGCTCTTGCTAATTTGGATCTTCAAGGGCACTACATAAGAAACATTAAATAGTATACTTTTCTTTTGTAATAAACTAAACTTTTCTTCATAATTTTATACTTACTAAAATATACTTTAATTTCTTTGTCTCATAATGTGAAACTAAAGAAAGATACATAGCCACCAATTTTTATTTCACCGATTTATTTATTTTATTTATAAAAATTCTTTACCAACAGAAAAAGTAGTGAGATTTTTTTTATTTTGTTTCAATTTTTTTATTAAAATGTATTACCTTTGTTTATTTAGATAATATTTTAATTATATTTGAAATATAATGTTTATTATTAAATTTAAAAGTCTGATTAATCACTTAAATATATTATTCTAGTGTAATTATTATAATATAAATTAAAATATACTCCAAATTCTTTCTCTCTAATTTTGTAAAGACTAATGTACACTCCTGGTTCTCTTTTTTCACAACGTGGAATTTGATAAAACACTATTTTCTTGTATCTCACGTATTTATTTATTTTATTTTATGCACTTTTCCTTTTTTAAAAAATATATTTTTACATATGAAAATAGGTATTGATATTTTTCCAATTTTTTAATAAAAACCGTTTTATTAAATTATATTAACTTTATTTAATATAACATTAACTCTATTATGAAAAAATTATTTATTTATTATTTAATAAAAATGTATTATGTTTATTGGTTTAAGATTAATATATTTTAGTATATCTAGAGAGTGAAAACTTGGATTGTATTTTTATTTTTAAATAATTGGAATCATGCTTAACTAATGCGGAATCATTTTCTATAACTATTTATTATTATCTATATTTTAAAAATAATTGACAACGCCTAACTTACCGTCATGTAAGTAAGTACATAATTAGGTAGTCTCTCACGTTAGTTTTTTTTAATAAAAAATTAAAAAAAATTAATAATAGAACTAATTTGTGATA
Organism: Gleditsia sinensis; assembly: GCA_037074535.1. Taxonomy (NCBI): domain Eukaryota; kingdom Viridiplantae; phylum Streptophyta; class Magnoliopsida; order Fabales; family Fabaceae; genus Gleditsia; species Gleditsia sinensis. The sequence continues at coordinate 50,622,696 of CM073472.1, forward strand.
ATTTTATATATTTTAAAAATTAACTCATTTAAAATATATTTTAAAGTACCAAAAGCTTGTTTGCCTTAGCTTCTTTAAAAAGAAAGTTGTTTATTTAAAAAAAAAATTATGTTTTTATCTTGATTGGCTAACACCTAAAACTTCTTTTAAATGTCAGCAAAAACAGTTTTTCTGTTGAAATGAATTGAAGCAAGAATTAATTTTGTGACGGATGAAAATACCCTCGCCTAAAATTGAAAATTATAAAACTAACAAACTTTATCATTTTAAATAGTCTTACCTAAGTGCATAAAATTTCACTAACTAAGCCCCTAAATATAAATATATATATATATATATATATATATATATATATATATATATATATATATATATATATATATATATATAAAATACTAAAATAAAAAATAGTATAATAAACAAGAGATAAAATTATTCTATATTTTATATTTAAAAAAATATTTATATATATATTTAAAATAAAAAAAATAGTAGTATCAATTAGGGGTGATCATCAATTCGGGTAAGTCGGATTTAAGTCAAAATATCATTCGACCATACAAAGATTGGGGTGAGAAAAATGCCATTCATAGTCGACTGATCTCCTTCATCACCCAAAATTTTCAGGTGAAGTCGGATTATGGTCAATTTAGTCAGATTCATTTGGGTTGTAAATTTACAAACTGTTATGCAATAAGATTCTCAATAATAGAAAATGAAAAAGAGGTTTATACAAACAAAACTAAAAATTACAATATAATCAAAACATAAAAACATCATTTTTTCAACAAACATCTTGGAAATTCTAAATATTTCTACTGAAAAACGTATTTATTGGAAGTGATTAGACTCAAAAACTCTAACCTCTATCTTGCCTAATGGTAAAACCTAAATCAATTCGAGCCTGATTATCCCTAAGCTCAATGTGAGTTTTTCTATTTTGACTTGCTCCCCTACTGTGATTGAATGAGAATTGAGAATGGATAAGAGGCTCGTGGGAATGACGTGAGGGGGTAGGGAGGGCTATATTTCTAGGAGCGAACTCCAAGCAAATATGAAGCGCATGGATACTGTAATAACCGTAAAATTTAACAAAAATTCCAATTAAAGGAAATTTAGAATAAAAGAGAGAATTTTGACAATAGAGATAAGAACCGTAGAAAATATGTATATTTATTACATGGATTAAAGAATTACAAAAGAAATATGAGAATTTATGTTTTGGCGCGCTATAAGCAAATATATTTTTATTTATGTAGAAATGATTATGATTTGTTAAAAGTAAGTGGACTTTTAAGTAAAAGAAGTATTGTGTTGCTTAAAATAATTATACCGGCCTCTATTGAATTTTTATGGTATTTTTAGAAATATTCTTTCTTTTAATATGAATAAAGATATTTATTTTAAAATTTGTTTTATTATGATTTTTATCAAGAAAAATTATGATTTAAGAGTTTAACTAAAGATTTATGAGAAAGAAAATTTTTAGAAATTTTTGGGATATTTTATGATGAAAAATGGAATTTATATGAATTTTTATAAAAGAAAATCTTATTATTAATTATTTAATAATTATTATTATATTTAAAAAAAAAAAAAAACGAAAACGAAAGTTGATAAACGAAAACCGGAGGCGGACGATTTCAGAAGAAAAAGGAAAGAAAAAAAAAAGGAATAGTGCATGCATAGTGAGTGAATAGTAATATCAAATTTTATCTTTCGATTTGGAGTGCTTAAGGACTTCCAATCTCAAAACTGAAAGTGTTATTGGATTCAAGACGAAGAGTACTTCAGTTTTGACCGATCAGTTTTTCAAATCAACCGTTGAATCACCGTAGATCTGAAGTAGAAAATCTCGGTAAAAGGTAATTCCTGAAACTCTTACTTAGAGACTTCAAATTAGAAATTTGACACCGTAGATGGGTTCAGAAGCTTAATAATCATTAGAATATGTAATTTGTTCGGTCATTTGGTAACTTTTTATGTGGCGGTGAATAGTAATTTTCGGCATGAATAGTGGCGGATGAATAGTAATTCCGGCGATGAATAGTGACGGTGAATAGTGTTTCCGGCGGTGAACAGTCCCGAGCTCATTTAAGGTTTTTGGACCCTCCGGACACGTTTTTGAAGCTTATTTGGTCAAATTCAGACTAGAAAAGTGCATTTTAGGGCTGTCCAATTCGGAGCCCTTACACTGTGAGTAGATAATTCTTCCTATAACTTGTTTTTACTCTTCTTGAACTTTCCATTGATAAATGAGTATGATTACATGTTATTTATATGTTCATATGTTTCTGAAATGGTTTGAAATATTTGAAATGATTGAGAAATGATATCTAGTTCAAGAAGAGTATGATTTTTGAAATAGATTTTGAAATGCTTTGGATACGTTATTTCTAAATGCATTTCGCATTACATGGCAAAGAAAATATGATATGCTTATGACATTGATTTATAGAGATATATGATTGCCTAGAGAAAGGGCATATATATGTGATAAACCCTGAATGGGTAATTTATAACAGATGAATTTTGAAATACATTGAACATGTGATTTTTACATGTATTTCGCATTACATGTCAAAGAAAGTATGTTATACATGTGACATTGATTTTACAGTGATATGGTTGCCTTGGATATGGGCATGATTATATGATTTCTCTGATTGAAAAATTTATAATAAAAGATTTTGTACTGAGACTGAAAGCTCTGTTTGAAATGATATGTAAAGTGATAAGTTGTTGAATATGATTGTATGGCGAATTATTTGATAATGATGCATTGCATATGATGGATATGCACTTTTATACATGTTTATATATTCATATAAAAATATATATGTATTGATGAGAAATGACGAGATTATATGGCTTGAGACGGTATTGTGAAGGTGGTATTAGTGGTAATGTGAGGAGGCAGTAGGGTGATGAACTCACATTCGCTAATTACCTATTGTGATGATGACAGTGGTAATGTGAGGAGGCAGAAGGGTGATGAACTCACATTTCCTGTTGATCTATTGAAGTTGTAGTCAGTGGTAATGTGAGGAGGCAGTAGGGTGATGAACTCACATTCCCTGATTACCTATTGTGATTGTGACTATGGTAATGTGAGGAGGCAGAAGGGTGATGAACTCACATTCCATGTTTATCTATTGAGTATATTGAAAGTTATGACATACTTGAGCATTATATAAAAGAATTGATTTTTATTGCATATCAAATTTGATTTAAGATAAATTTGTATCATATGTGGTTACAGATATTTGTATGTGATTTGAATTGAGATGTTTTGAAATGCGGGTCCCATATGAATGTACTCCTGAATGTAACTTTTCAATATGAGAAACTTTGAAATGAAAAGTACATCCATATGTTGACCTAAGAGGTTATAGGGGGTGTTATCTGCTCACTGAGTTGTAAAACTCACTACACGATGTGGATCTATTTTTCAGATAAAGACACAGAGTTTGGTCCAGCAACCAAGTGATCGACTAGAGGTTGTACTCCAGTGGTGAGCCTACATTGTTTTTAGGCTCTCAATGTTTTATAATTGCAAAATATTTGTACTCTAGAGTTGCTCTGAACGTCACAGGCAGGATCCTTGCTTCTACTGTTACTCTGGTGTTTATAGACGTAAACTGTATATTGTATATGTGTATGGGCACTTATATGTATTGGTTTATATGATAAAGAATGGCATTATGTACATTTATGGAAAATATATGTGTATGGTATATGGATTTCACGTGCCCTAAAATTAGGGTCGTGACAAGTTGGTATCAGAGCATTAGGTTTCCCTGTGACAATCAGAGCAAATGATTCTTTAGTAGGACCTTTAGTATCGATATGAGCCGGACATATTTATACTTCAGGTGCTGCTGAGGGATTCTATAGGATTTCAAATTCCTTTCTATTCGAAGTTGTTAAAGTTTATAGTATAAGATAGATTGAATATTGTGACATCTTAAGAGGTATCTATGGATCAATTACAGCTTGAAAGTAAAAGATATATGCGTCTTAAAGAATTTAAAGAATTGAGACAGATACCAAATATGATGGTTTCTGAATGTGACATCCGTTGTACCGGTTGTATAGATATGGTAGACTGTGATGTGATATTGAGAATGAATTTGTTGGCATTATGTCATGTCATTTTGAAATGTCATTATATGGTGATTAAATTCAATTATTGAGGAATTTTCTTTCTTGATACAAGGGGATCGTAATGAGATACCCAGTAATTTAATTTCTGCTTTAACAGTCCATAAGTGACTACAAAAAGGTGCCAAGGATAGTTGGCAGTAGTGAGAGATGTTGATATAAAGTATACCACTGTAAATTAAGTTTTAGTGGTTTAAAAAAAAATTCTGATGTAATTCTTGAAGAATTGCCAGGATTACCTCGAAACGTAAAATATAATTTGGTATTGATTTACTTCCTAGAACCCAACCAGTGTTTATACCTATATATAGAATGACACCGACTGAACTCAAGGAATTGAAGGATCAGTTGTGACACTTGTTAGACTAGGGATTTATATACCCTAGTACTATTACTTGGAGTGCTTCAGTTCTATTTATGAAAAAGAAAGATGGATCACTATGACTATGCATAGATTATAGACAATTGAATAAAGTGACAATGTGAAATAAATACTCATTACCTCATATAGATGATATGTTTGACCAGCTACAAGGTGCTCAACATTTAAAAAAAAAAATTTGAATTGATTTGATATTTGGATCTCATCAAATGAGGATAAGGGAAGAGGATATTCGAAAAAAAAAAAAATTTTAGGACTCGTTATGGTATTATGAGTTCTTGGTGATGTCATTTAGTTTGACAAATGCCCAGTTGCATTCAAGGACTTGATAAAAAAAAAGAGTATTGAAGCCATCTCAGGATTAATTTGTTATTATAATTATTGATAATATACTAGAATATTTCAAGAGTACAGAGGATCATAAGCAATATTTAAAGATAATATTACAAACTCCAAGGGAATATCAGCTATATGCTAAGTTCTCAAAATATGAATTTTGACTTAGTAATAGTACTTTCTTAAGTTATGTGGCTAGCAAGATGGTATATAAGATAACCCTAAGAAAGTAAAAGTGGTACAGCAATGTCCACATCTTGCTACAGTTACAGATGAAGATCCAAGTCCAATTTGCGCTTTCTGCTATGGTCTGTTGTCCATTCTATTTGAGCTGTGATTGGATCAGGTATATAAACATATGCTTGTAAAGCATCAATCAACTCCTCAGCATCAGAAGCTAAGATGAGAATTTGTCGTGCTGAGTGTGGGATAAACCTTTGTTCCACAGCATGATCAAGGAAAGATAACAAACCATCAAAGAAGTGATTAACATTTAACAAACTTATTGGTTTGTGATGCATATTCAGTTGTGCCCAAGAGACTATTTGGAAAATCTCCTCTAAAGTACCAAAACCACCGGGTAAGGCAATAAAGGCGTCAGCATTGCTCATCATTCTAGCCATGCGTTCATGCATGGAAGCTACTCTATATTCTTCCCCAATTGTTTTCCCTATGTTGCTGGATGCAGCTAGAGCTGTAGGAATAATACCTAGAACTTGGCATCCTCCTACATGTGCAGCTGTAGCCACACACCCTATTAACCCACAGTTACCTCCACCATAGACTAGATGAATTTTTCTTCTGGCCAGTACCATACCCAGGTTTTGTGCTGCTTTCACATATTCCCCATCTTTTCCAGGACTGGAACCACAAAAGACACAGATATTTTGAAATTGACGGAATGCGGTTCCCTCCATAATTTCTATCACCTTATAGAACTTAGAGAAGGGCATATTTATAATAGTTATGCGAATGGCCGGGTATTATTAGAACAACTATGTGAGTGATTGGTAAATATCAGCTAAATTAAAAAAAAAATTTCAAAAATGACGGCAAGCATGTATATGTACAGTAGTTATGAATTTGACTCATATTAAGCACATAAAGAGCATAAGATAAGATATCACCAGAAATCTGTCTTTTTCTTGTTGTCTTTGATGAAGCATTGATGTCTTGATTTTTGTAGAAAAGTTGTAGGTGATGCCGTCATTGTAAAAAAAAAAAAATGAAAATGCAAACCAATTAATTGTTGAAGAGGAACAATCAAATGGTTTATTTTGTTTTCTCAATGTTTTTGCCAATCGACTATTGGTTTATAAGTCGATTAACTATTTTGAGAAATTTTAATTTAGACTGGTTATTTACAGTTGATTGATTATATATATTTTGAAACAACCAACTGCATCCTACCAGTTAACTATGTGCTCTTGTTATTCACAGACTTTATAGGCTCAGAAATATTTCTTTTCCATATGATATGCTTCCGCCGAATAACAATATCTTTGAATTAAATTTTGGCACATATATTCAAAATTTGCGGCCACCGATTGCGGCCACCGATTTTCGTCGAAATAGCAGCTAGATTTTGTTTACAGATTTTCAAGAATTACGGCCACCGATTTTAATTTCCTGTCAATGTTTTGTCCAAACTTCTGATTTCCTATTTTGGCACCATGCTCTATTACGTGTTTCGCATTTTCTGCTGCATTGCTCTACATTAATATTTGGCATTAAATGCAAGATTTTGATTAGTAGATTAAAGTAATAGATATTCTGAAAATGATAGATGGATGATGATGTAATGGTGCTTTGACGAATGTAATCAAAGGAATTAACGGTGTTGAAGTTTTTGAGGAGTAAAGTATGGAAAGTAAGATTTAAGCTAATCTCGAAATTTTTAATTTGGAAACATGGAGAATATTTTGAGAGTATAATGTAAGTAATTAAGATATTTGTGTTAAGGATTTATACCTTACTAAATTGAGACTAGTATCTAGAATGCAAATCATGTTGCGATTGAAAATTCACGTATGAATAATTGTTGAGAAAAGAGATTTCAAAAGAAGCCATAGATTGTAAATATAGATAACCAGAGGTAATAAAGATATACTGATATATAAAAAAAAGGTACTAGTATAATGGTAAAAAAAGAAGATACAAGTGAAATTTTTCATTGGCGGGTATGTTGGCAAGTACGAATTGAATATATAATCTCAAGAGAGTTATTCAGGAAGTCTAAGGATCTTTATTAGATTATAGTATGATTGATACTAAAATTAAATGATGTGTTTATACATTAGAAGATATGCTTTAAGTTTTAGAAGATTTAAACCTTATGTAAGAGGTGTTACAAATGTTCTGTTAAATGACTCAGTGGAGTTATATTTATTATAAGATGTCATTGATAAAGTGAAATTGATTAGAAAAAGAATACTGGAAACTCAATACAAGTCAAAAGTTTACAAGGACTCTGAATGTTGAGCACTAGGAATTTTCAGTTGGTGATCATATATTCTTTAATGACTCACCAAGGAAAGAGGTAATGAGATTTGGAAAGAAAGGGAAGTTACCCTATCGGTATATAGAATTATTTGAATTCTTGATAGGATCAGTTCAGTGGCTTATTGTTTGGTTTTACCACTTGCATTGGATAATGTTTATCCAATTTTTCATGTGTCTATACTACAAAAATATTTACCGGATTCTACACATGTTATACAGTGTCCATAGATTCAGTTAAAGATTTAAATTTATGAGGAACAACTAGTAGCAATAGTGGACAGATAAGTAAAGAAGTTACGGTCAAAAGAAATACATACAGTAAATGTGATATGGAAAAATCACTCTACTGAAGAAGCTACTTGAAAAAGGAAAAATGATATATGTGTCAGATATCTGCGTTTATTTGAACAATGAGATTAGTAATTATCTGCAACTAGGGTGATGAAATTCGGGGACCGAATTTCTTTAAGGGGGGAAGAATGTAATAACCGTAAAATTTAACAAAAATTCCAATTAAAGGAAATTTAGAATAAAAGAGAGAATTTTGACAATAGAGATAAGAACCGTAGAAAATATGTATATTTATTACATGGATTAAAGAATTACAAAAGAAATATGAGAATTTATGTTTTGGCGCGCTATAAGCAAATATATTTTTATTTATGTAGAAATGATTATGATTTGTTAAAAGTAAGTGGACTTTTAAGTAAAAGAAGTATTGTGTTGCTTAAAATAATTATACCGGTCTCTATTGAATTTTTATGGTATTTTTAGAAATATTCTTTCTTTTAATATGAATAAAGATATTTATTTTGAAATTTGTTTTATTATGATTTTTATCAAGAAAAATTATGATTTAAGAGTTTAACTAAAGATTTATGAGAAAGAAAATTTTTAGAAATTTTTGGGATATTTTATGATGAAAAATGGAATTTATATGAATTTTTATAAAAGAAAATCTTATTATTAATTATTTAATAATTATTATTATATTTAAAAAAAAAAAACGAAAACGAAAGTTGATAAACGAAAACCGGAGGCGGACGATTTCAGAAGAAAAAGGAAAGAAAAAAAAAAGAAGGAATAGTGTATGCATAGTGAGTGAATAGTAATATCAAATTTTATCTTTCGATTTGGAGTGCTTAAGGACTTCCAATCTCAAAACTGAAAGTGTTATTGGATTCAAGACGAAGAGTACTTCAGTTTTGACCGATCAGTTTTTCAAATCAACCGTTGAATCACCGTAGATCTGAAGTAGAAAATCTCGGTAAAAGGTAATTCCTGAAACTCTTACTTAGAGACTTCAAATTAGAAATTTGACACCGTAGATGGGTTCAGAAGCTTAATAATCATTAGAATATGTAATTTGTTCGGTCATTTGGTAACTTTTTATGTGGCGGTGAATAGTAATTTTCGGCATGAATAGTGGCGGATGAATAGTAATTCCGGCGATGAATAGTGACGGTGAATAGTGTTTCCGGCGGTGAACAGTCCCGAGCTCATTTAAGGTTTTTGGACCCTCCGGACACGTTTTTGAAGCTTATTTGGTCAAATTCAGACTAGAAAAGTGCATTTTAGGGCTGTCCAATTCGGAGCCCTTACACTGTGAGTAGATAATTCTTCCTATAACTTGTTTTTACTCTTCTTGAACTTTCCATTGATAAATGAGTATGATTACATGTTATTTATATGTTCATATGTTTCTGAAATGGTTTGAAATATTTGAAATGATTGAGAAATGATATCTAGTTCAAGAAGAGTATGATTTTTGAAATAGATTTTGAAATGCTTTGGATACGTTATTTCTAAATGCATTTCGCATTACATGGCAAAGAAAATATGATATGCTTATGACATTGATTTATAGAGATATATGATTGCCTAGAGAAAGGGCATATATATGTGATAAACCCTGAATGGGTAATTTATAACAGATGAATTTTGAAATACATTGAACATGTGATTTTTACATGTATTTCGCATTACATGTCAAAGAAAGTATGTTATACATGTGACATTGATTTTACAGTGATATGGTTGCCTTGGATATGGGCATGATTATATGATTTCTCTGATTGAAAAATTTATAATAAAAGATTTTGTACTGAGACTGAAAGCTCTGTTTGAAATGATATGTAAAGTGATAAGTTGTTGAATATGATTGTATGGCGAATTATTTGATAATGATGCATTGCATATGATGGATATGCACTTTTATACATGTTTATATATTCATATAAAAATATATATGTATTGATGAGAAATGACGAGATTATATGGCTTGAGACGGTATTGTGAAGGTGGTATTAGTGGTAATGTGAGGAGGCAGTAGGGTGATGAACTCACATTCGCTAATTACCTATTGTGATGATGACAGTGGTAATGTGAGGAGGCAGAAGGGTGATGAACTCACATTCCCTGTTGATCTATTGAAGTTGTAGTCAGTGGTAATGTGAGGAGGCAGTAGGGTGATGAACTCACATTCCCTGATTACCTATTGTGATTGTGACTATGGTAATGTGAGGAGGCAGAAGGGTGATGAACTCACATTCCATGTTTATCTATTGAGTATATTGAAAGTTATGACATACTTGAGCATTATATAAAAGAATTGATTTTTATTGCATATCAAATTTGATTTAAGATAAATTTGTATCATATGTGGTTACAGATATTTGTATGTGATTTGAATTGAGATGTTTTGAAATGCGGGTCCCATATGAATGTACTCCTGAATGTAACTTTTCAATATGAGAAACTTTGAAATGAAAAGTACATCCATATGTTGACCTAAGAGGTTATAGGGGGTGTTATCTGCTCACTGAGTTGTAAAACTCACTACACGATGTGGATCTATTTTTCAGATAAAGACACAGAGTTTGGTCCAGCAACCAAGTGATCGACTAGAGGTTGTACTCCAGTGGTGAGCCTACATTGTTTTTAGGCTCTCAATGTTTTATAATTGCAAAATATTTGTACTCTAGAGTTGCTCTGAACGTCACAGGCAGGATCCTTGCTTCTACTGTTACTCTGGTGTTTATAGACGTAAACTGTATATTGTATATGTGTATGGGCACTTATATGTATTGGTTTATATGATAAAGAATGGCATTATGTACATTTATGGAAAATATATGTGTATGGTATATGGATTTCACGTGCCCTAAAATTAGGGTCGTGACAAGTTGGTATCAGAGCATTAGGTTTCCCTGTGACAATCAGAGCAAATGATTCTTTAGTAGGACCTTTAGTATCGATATGAGCCGGACATATTTATACTTCAGGTGCTGCTGAGGGATTCTATAGGATTTCAAATTCCTTTCTATTCGAAGTTGTTAAAGTTTATAGTATAAGATAGATTGAATATTGTGACATCTTAAGAGGTATCTATGGATCAATTACAGCTTGAAAGTAAAAGATATATGCGTCTTAAAGAATTTAAAGAATTGAGACAGATACCAAATATGATGGTTTCTGAATGTGACATCCGTTGTACCGGTTGTATAGATATGGTAGACTGTGATGTGATATTGAGAATGAATTTGTTGGCATTATGTCATGTCATTTTGAAATGTCATTATATGGTGATTAAATTCAATTATTGAGGAATTTTCTTTCTTGATACAAGGGGATCGTAATGAGATACCCAGTAATTTAATTTCTGCTTTAACAGTCCATAAGTGACTACAAAAAGGTGCCAAGGATAGTTGGCAGTAGTGAGAGATGTTGATATAAAGTATACCACTGTAAATTAAGTTTTAGTGGTTTAAAAAAAAATTCTGATGTAATTCTTGAAGAATTGCCAGGATTACCTCGAAACGTAAAATATAATTTGGTATTGATTTACTTCCTAGAACCCAACCAGTGTCTATACCTATATATAGAATGACACCGACTGAACTCAAGGAATTGAAGGATCAGTTGTGACACTTGTTAGACTAGGGATTTATATACCCTAGTACTATTACTTGGAGTGCTTCAGTTCTATTTATGAAAAAGAAAGATGGATCACTATGACTATGCATAGATTATAGACAATTGAATAAAGTGACAATGTGAAATAAATACTCATTACCTCATATAGATGATATGTTTGACCAGCTACAAGGTGCTCAACATTTAAAAAAAAAAATTTGAATTGATTTGATATTTGGATCTCATCAAATGAGGATAAGGGAAGAGGATATTCGAAAAAAAAAAAAATTTTAGGACTCGTTATGGTAATATGAGTTCTTGGTGATGTCATTTAGTTTGACAAATGCCCAGTTGCATTCAAGGACTTGATAAAAAAAAAGAGTATTGAAGCCATCTCAGGATTAATTTGTTATTATAATTATTGATAATATACTAGAATATTTCAAGAGTACAGAGGATCATAAGCAATATTTAAAGATAATATTACAAACTCCAAGGGAATATCAGCTATATGCTAAGTTCTCAAAATATGAATTTTGACTTAGTAATAGTACTTTCTTAAGTTATGTGGCTAGCAAGATGGTATATAAGATAACCCTAAGAAAGTAAAAGTGGTACAGCAATGTCCACATCTTGCTACAGTTACAGATGAAGATCCAAGTCCAATTTGCGCTTTCTGCTATGGTCTGTTGTCCATTCTATTTGAGCTGTGATTGGATCAGGTATATAAACATATGCTTGTAAAGCATCAATCAACTCCTCAGCATCAGAAGCTAAGATGAGAATTTGTCGTGCTGAGTGTGGGATAAACCTTTGTTCCACAGCATGATCAAGGAAAGATAACAAACCATCAAAGAAGTGATTAACATTTAACAAACTTATTGGTTTGTGATGCATATTCAGTTGTGCCCAAGAGACTATTTGGAAAATCTCCTCTAAAGTACCAAAACCACCGGGTAAGGCAATAAAGGCGTCAGCATTGCTCATCATTCTAGCCATGCGTTCATGCATGGAAGCTACTCTATATTCTTCCCCAATTGTTTTCCCTATGTTGCTAGATGCAGCTAGAGCTGTAGGAATAATACCTAGAACTTGGCATCCTCCTACATGTGCAGCTGTAGCCACACACCCTATTAACCCACAGTTACCTCCACCATAGACTAGATGAATTTTTCTTCTGGCCAGTACCATACCCAGGTTTTGTGCTGCTTTCACATATTCCCCATCTTTTCCAGGACTGGAACCACAAAAGACACAGATATTTTGAAATTGACGGAATGCGGTTCCCTCCATAATTTCTATCACCTTATAGAACTTAGAGAAGGGCATATTTATAATAGTTATGCGAATGGCCGGGTATTATTAGAACAACTATGTGAGTGATTGGTAAATATCAGCTAAATTAAAAAAAAAAATTTCAAAAATGACGGCAAGCATGTATATGTACAGTAGTTATGAATTTGACTCATATTAAGCACATAAAGAGCATAAGATAAGATATCACCAGAAATCTGTCTTTTTCTTGTTGTCTTTGATGAAGCATTGATGTCTTGATTTTTGTAGAAAAGTTGTAGGTGATGCCGTCATTGTAAAAAAAAAAAATGAAAATGCAAACCAATTAATTGTTGAAGAGGAACAATCAAATGGTTTATTTTGTTTTCTCAATGTTTTTGCCAATCGACTATTGGTTTATAAGTCGATTAACTATTTTGAGAAATTTTAATTTAGACTGGTTATTTACAGTTGATTGATTATATATATTTTGAAACAACCAACTGCATCCTACCAGTTAACTATGTGCTCTTGTTATTCACAGACTTTATAGGCTCAGAAATATTTCTTTTCCATATGATATGCTTCCGCCGAATAACAATATCTTTGAATTAAATTTTGGCACATATATTCAAAATTTGCGGCCACCGATTGCGGCCACCGATTTTCGTCGAAATAGCAGCTAGATTTTGTTTACAGATTTTCAAGAATTACGGCCACCGATTTTAATTTCCTGTCAATGTTTTGTCCAAACTTCTGATTTCCTATTTTGGCACCATGCTCTATTACGTGTTTCGCATTTTCTGCTGCATTGCTCTACATTAATATTTGGCATTAAATGCAAGATTTTGATTAGTAGATTAAAGTAATAGATATTCTGAAAATGATAGATGGATGATGATGTAATGGTGCTTTGACGAATGTAATCAAAGGAATTAACGGTGTTGAAGTTTTTGAGGAGTAAAGTATGGAAAGTAAGATTTAAGCTAATCTCGAAATTTTTAATTTGGAAACATGGAGAATATTTTGAGAGTATAATGTAAGTAATTAAGATATTTGTGTTAAGGATTTATACCTTACTAAATTGAGACTAGTATCTAGAATGCAAATCATGTTGCGATTGAAAATTCACGTATGAATAATTGTTGAGAAAAGAGATTTCAAAAGAAGCCATAGATTGTAAATATAGATAACCAGAGGTAATAAAGATATACTGATATATAAAAAAAAGGTACTAGTATAATGGTAAAAAAAGAAGATACAAGTGAAATTTTTCATTGGCGGGTATGTTGGCAAGTACGAATTGAATATATAATCTCAAGAGAGTTATTCAGGAAGTCTAAGGATCTTTATTAGATTATAGTATGATTGATACTAAAATTAAATGATGTGTTTATACATTAGAAGATATGCTTTAAGTTTTAGAAGATTTAAACCTTATGTAAGAGGTGTTACAAATGTTCTGTTAAATGACTCAGTGGAGTTATATTTATTATAAGATGTCATTGATAAAGTGAAATTGATTAGAAAAAGAATACTGGAAACTCAATACAAGTCAAAAGTTTACAAGGACTCTGAATGTTGAGCACTAGGAATTTTCAGTTGGTGATCATATATTCTTTAATGACTCACCAAGGAAAGAGGTAATGAGATTTGGAAAGAAAGGGAAGTTACCCTATCGGTATATAGAATTATTTGAATTCTTGATAGGATCAGTTCAGTGGCTTATTGTTTGGTTTTACCACTTGCATTGGATAATGTTTATCCAATTTTTCATGTGTCTATACTACAAAAATATTTACCGGATTCTACACATGTTATACAGTGTCCATAGATTCAGTTAAAGATTTAAATTTATGAGGAACAACTAGTAGCAATAGTGGACAGATAAGTAAAGAAGTTACGGTCAAAAGAAATACATACAGTAAATGTGATATGGAAAAATCACTCTACTGAAGAAGCTACTTGAAAAAGGAAAAATGATATATGTGTCAGATATCTGCGTTTATTTGAACAATGAGATTAGTAATTATCTGCAATTAGGGTGATGAAATTCGGGGACCGAATTTCTTTAAGGGGGGAAGAATGTAATAACCGTAAAATTTAACAAAAATTCCAATTAAAGGAAATTTAGAATAAAAGAGAGAATTTTGACAATAGAGATAAGAACCGTAGAAAATATGTATATTTATTACATGGATTAAAGAATTACAAAAGAAATATGAGAATTTATGTTTTGGCGCGCTATAAGCAAATATATTTTTATTTATGTAGAAATGATTATGATTTGTTAAAAGTAAGTGGACTTTTAAGTAAAAGAAGTATTGTGTTGCTTAAAATAATTATACCGGTCTCTATTGAATTTTTATGGTATTTTTAGAAATATTCTTTCTTTTAATATGAATAAAGATATTTATTTTGAAATTTGTTTTATTATGATTTTTATCAAGAAAAATTATGATTTAAGAGTTTAACTAAAGATTTATGAGAAAGAAAATTTTTAAAAATTTTTGGGATATTTTATGATGAAAAATGGAATTTATATGAATTTTTATAAAAGAAAATCTTATTATTAATTATTTAATAATTATTATTATATTTAAAAAAAAAAAAAACGAAAACGAAAGTTGATAAACGAAAACCGGAGGCGGACGATTTCAGAAGAAAAAGGAAAGAAAAAAAAGAAAAAAGAAATAGTGTATGCATAGTGAGTGAATAGTAATATCAAATTTTATCTTTCGATTTGGAGTGCTTAAGGACTTCCAATCTCAAAACTGAAAGTGTTATTGGATTCAAGACGAAGAGTACTTCAGTTTTGACCGATCAGTTTTTCAAATCAACCGTTGAATCACCGTAGATCTGAAGTAGAAAATCTCGGTAAAAGGTAATTCCTGAAACTCTTACTTAGAGACTTCAAATTAGAAATTTGACACCGTAGATGGGTTCAGAAGCTTAATAATCATTAGAATATGTAATTTGTTCGGTCATTTGGTAACTTTTTATGTGGCGGTGAATAGTAATTTTCGGCATGAATAGTGGCGGATGAATAGTAATTCCGGCGATGAATAGTGACGGTGAATAGTGTTTCCGGCGGTGAACAGTACCCGAGCTCATTTAAGGTTTTTGGACCCTCCGGACACGTTTTTGAAGCTTATTTGGTCAAATTCAGACTAGAAAAGTGCATTTTAGGGCTGTCCAATTCGGAGCCCTTACACTGTGAGTAGATAATTCTTCCTATAACTTGTTTTTACTCTTCTTGAACTTTCCATTGATAAATGAGTATGATTACATGTTATTTATATGTTCATATGTTTCTGAAATGGTTTGAAATATTTGAAATGATTGAGAAATGATATCTAGTTCAAGAAGAGTATGATTTTTGAAATAGATTTTGAAATGCTTTGGATACGTTATTTCTAAATGCATTTCGCATTACATGGCAAAGAAAATATGATATGCTTATGACATTGATTTATAGAGATATATGATTGCCTAGAGAAAGGGCATATATATGTGATAAACCCTGAATGGGTAATTTATAACAGATGAATTTTGAAATACATTGAACATGTGATTTTTACATGTATTTCGCATTACATGTCAAAGAAAGTATGTTATACATGTGACATTGATTTTACAGTGATATGGTTGCCTTGGATATGGGCATGATTATATGATTTCTCTGATTGAAAAATTTATAATAAAAGATTTTGTACTGAGACTGAAAGCTCTGTTTGAAATGATATGTAAAGTGATAAGTT
The DNA here is from genome assembly GCA_037074535.1 of Gleditsia sinensis. Classification (NCBI taxonomy): domain Eukaryota; kingdom Viridiplantae; phylum Streptophyta; class Magnoliopsida; order Fabales; family Fabaceae; genus Gleditsia; species Gleditsia sinensis. The sequence continues at coordinate 50,639,028 of CM073472.1, forward strand.
GTTGAATATGATTGTATGGCGAATTATTTGATAATGATGCATTGCATATGATGGATATGCACTTTTATACATGTTTATATATTCATATAAAAATATATATGTATTGATGAGAAATGACGAGATTATATGGCTTGAGACGGTATTGTGAAGGTGGTATTAGTGGTAATGTGAGGAGGCAGTAGGGTGATGAACTCACATTCGCTAATTACCTATTGTGATGATGACAGTGGTAATGTGAGGAGGCAGAAGGGTGATGAACTCACATTCCCTGTTGATCTATTGAAGTTGTAGTCAGTGGTAATGTGAGGAGGCAGTAGGGTGATGAACTCACATTCCCTGATTACCTATTGTGATTGTGACTATGGTAATGTGAGGAGGCAGAAGGGTGATGAACTCACATTCCATGTTTATCTATTGAGTATATTGAAAGTTATGACATACTTGAGCATTATATAAAAGAATTGATTTTTATTGCATATCAAATTTGATTTAAGATAAATTTGTATCATATGTGGTTACAGATATTTGTATGTGATTTGAATTGAGATGTTTTGAAATGCGGGTCCCATATGAATGTACTCCTGAATGTAACTTTTCAATATGAGAAACTTTGAAATGAAAAGTACATCCATATGTTGACCTAAGAGGTTATAGGGGGTGTTATCTGCTCACTGAGTTGTAAAACTCACTACACGATGTGGATCTATTTTTCAGATAAAGACACAGAGTTTGGTCCAGCAACCAAGTGATCGACTAGAGGTTGTACTCCAGTGGTGAGCCTACATTGTTTTTAGGCTCTCAATGTTTTATAATTGCAAAATATTTGTACTCTAGAGTTGCTCTGAACGTCACAGGCAGGATCCTTGCTTCTACTGTTACTCTGGTGTTTATAGACGTAAACTGTATATTGTATATGTGTATGGGCACTTATATGTATTGGTTTATATGATAAAGAATGGCATTATGTACATTTATGGAAAATATATGTGTATGGTATATGGATTTCACGTGCCCTAAAATTAGGGTCGTGACAAGTTGGTATCAGAGCATTAGGTTTCCCTGTGACAATCAGAGCAAATGATTCTTTAGTAGGACCTTTAGTATCGATATGAGCCGGACATATTTATACTTCAGGTGCTGCTGAGGGATTCTATAGGATTTCAAATTCCTTTCTATTCGAAGTTGTTAAAGTTTATAGTATAAGATAGATTGAATATTGTGACATCTTAAGAGGTATCTATGGATCAATTACAGCTTGAAAGTAAAAGATATATGCGTCTTAAAGAATTTAAAGAATTGAGACAGATACCAAATATGATGGTTTCTGAATGTGACATCCGTTGTACCGGTTGTATAGATATGGTAGACTGTGATGTGATATTGAGAATGAATTTGTTGGCATTATGTCATGTCATTTTGAAATGTCATTATATGGTGATTAAATTCAATTATTGAGGAATTTTCTTTCTTGATACAAGGGGATCGTAATGAGATACCCAGTAATTTAATTTCTGCTTTAACAGTCCATAAGTGACTACAAAAAGGTGCCAAGGATAGTTGGCAGTAGTGAGAGATGTTGATATAAAGTATACCACTGTAAATTAAGTTTTAGTGGTTTAAAAAAAAATTCTGATGTAATTCTTGAAGAATTGCCAGGATTACCTCGAAACGTAAAATATAATTTGGTATTGATTTACTTCCTAGAACCCAACCAGTGTCTATACCTATATATAGAATGACACCGACTGAACTCAAGGAATTGAAGGATCAGTTGTGACACTTGTTAGACTAGGGATTTATATACCCTAGTACTATTACTTGGAGTGCTTCAGTTCTATTTATGAAAAAGAAAGATGGATCACTATGACTATGCATAGATTATAGACAATTGAATAAAGTGACAATGTGAAATAAATACTCATTACCTCATATAGATGATATGTTTGACCAGCTACAAGGTGCTCAACATTTAAAAAAAAAAATTTGAATTGATTTGATATTTGGATCTCATCAAATGAGGATAAGGGAAGAGGATATTCGAAAAAAAAAAAAATTTTAGGACTCGTTATGGTATTATGAGTTCTTGGTGATGTCATTTAGTTTGACAAATGCCCAGTTGCATTCAAGGACTTGATAAAAAAAAAGAGTATTGAAGCCATCTCAGGATTAATTTGTTATTATAATTATTGATAATATACTAGAATATTTCAAGAGTACAGAGGATCATAAGCAATATTTAAAGATAATATTACAAACTCCAAGGGAATATCAGCTATATGCTAAGTTCTCAAAATATGAATTTTGACTTAGTAATAGTACTTTCTTAAGTTATGTGGCTAGCAAGATGGTATATAAGATAACCCTAAGAAAGTAAAAGTGGTACAGCAATGTCCACATCTTGCTACAGTTACAGATGAAGATCCAAGTCCAATTTGCGCTTTCTGCTATGGTCTGTTGTCCATTCTATTTGAGCTGTGATTGGATCAGGTATATAAACATATGCTTGTAAAGCATCAATCAACTCCTCAGCATCAGAAGCTAAGATGAGAATTTGTCGTGCTGAGTGTGGGATAAACCTTTGTTCCACAGCATGATCAAGGAAAGATAACAAACCATCAAAGAAGTGATTAACATTTAACAAACTTATTGGTTTGTGATGCATATTCAGTTGTGCCCAAGAGACTATTTGGAAAATCTCCTCTAAAGTACCAAAACCACCGGGTAAGGCAATAAAGGCGTCAGCATTGCTCATCATTCTAGCCATGCGTTCATGCATGGAAGCTACTCTATATTCTTCCCCAATTGTTTTCCCTATGTTGCTGGATGCAGCTAGAGCTGTAGGAATAATACCTAGAACTTGGCATCCTCCTACATGTGCAGCTGTAGCCACACACCCTATTAACCCACAGTTACCTCCACCATAGACTAGATGAATTTTTCTTCTGGCCAGTACCATACCCAGGTTTTGTGCTGCTTTCACATATTCCCCATCTTTTCCAGGACTGGAACCACAAAAGACACAGATATTTTGAAATTGACGGAATGCGGTTCCCTCCATAATTTCTATCACCTTATAGAACTTAGAGAAGGGCATATTTATAATAGTTATGCGAATGGCCGGGTATTATTAGAACAACTATGTGAGTGATTGGTAAATATCAGCTAAATTAAAAAAAAAAATTTCAAAAATGACGGCAAGCATGTATATGTACAGTAGTTATGAATTTGACTCATATTAAGCACATAAAGAGCATAAGATAAGATATCACCAGAAATCTGTCTTTTTCTTGTTGTCTTTGATGAAGCATTGATGTCTTGATTTTTGTAGAAAAGTTGTAGGTGATGCCGTCATTGTAAAAAAAAAAAATGAAAATGCAAACCAATTAATTGTTGAAGAGGAACAATCAAATGGTTTATTTTGTTTTCTCAATGTTTTTGCCAATCGACTATTGGTTTATAAGTCGATTAACTATTTTGAGAAATTTTAATTTAGACTGGTTATTTACAGTTGATTGATTATATATATTTTGAAACAACCAACTGCATCCTACCAGTTAACTATGTGCTCTTGTTATTCACAGACTTTATAGGCTCAGAAATATTTCTTTTCCATATGATATGCTTTCGCCGAATAACTATATCTTTGAATTAAATTTTGGCACATATATTCAAAATTTGCGGCCACCGATTGCGGCCACCGATTTTCGTCGAAATAGCAGCTAGATTTTGTTTACAGATTTTCAAGAATTACGGCCACCGATTTTAATTTCCTGTCAATGTTTTGTCCAAACTTCTGATTTCCTATTTTGGCACCATGCTCTATTACGTGTTTCGCATTTTCTGCTGCATTGCTCTACATTAATATTTGGCATTAAATGCAAGATTTTGATTAGTAGATTAAAGTAATAGATATTCTGAAAATGATAGATGGATGATGATGTAATGGTGCTTTGACGAATGTAATCAAAGGAATTAACGGTGTTGAAGTTTTTGAGGAGTAAAGTATGGAAAGTAAGATTTAAGCTAATCTCGAAATTTTTAATTTGGAAACATGGAGAATATTTTGAGAGTATAATGTAAGTAATTAAGATATTTGTGTTAAGGATTTATACCTTACTAAATTGAGACTAGTATCTAGAATGCAAATCATGTTGCGATTGAAAATTCACGTATGAATAATTGTTGAGAAAAGAGATTTCAAAAGAAGCCATAGATTGTAAATATAGATAACCAGAGGTAATAAAGATATACTGATATATAAAAAAAAGGTACTAGTATAATGGTAAAAAAAGAAGATACAAGTGAAATTTTTCATTGGCGGGTATGTTGGCAAGTACGAATTGAATATATAATCTCAAGAGAGTTATTCAGGAAGTCTAAGGATCTTTATTAGATTATAGTATGATTGATACTAAAATTAAATGATGTGTTTATACATTAGAAGATATGCTTTAAGTTTTAGAAGATTTAAACCTTATGTAAGAGGTGTTACAAATGTTCTGTTAAATGACTCAGTGGAGTTATATTTATTATAAGATGTCATTGATAAAGTGAAATTGATTAGAAAAAGAATACTGGAAACTCAATACAAGTCAAAAGTTTACAAGGACTCTGAATGTTGAGCACTAGGAATTTTCAGTTGGTGATCATATATTCTTTAATGACTCACCAAGGAAAGAGGTAATGAGATTTGGAAAGAAAGGGAAGTTACCCTATCGGTATATAGAATTATTTGAATTCTTGATAGGATCAGTTCAGTGGCTTATTGTTTGGTTTTACCACTTGCATTGGATAATGTTTATCCAATTTTTCATGTGTCTATACTACAAAAATATTTACCGGATTCTACACATGTTATACAGTGTCCATAGATTCAGTTAAAGATTTAAATTTATGAGGAACAACTAGTAGCAATAGTGGACAGATAAGTAAAGAAGTTACGGTCAAAAGAAATACATACAGTAAATGTGATATGGAAAAATCACTCTACTGAAGAAGCTACTTGAAAAAGGAAAAATGATATATGTGTCAGATATCTGCGTTTATTTGAACAATGAGATTAGTAATTATCTGCAACTAGGGTGATGAAATTCGGGGACCGAATTTCTTTAAGGGGGGAAGAATGTAATAACCGTAAAATTTAACAAAAATTCCAATTAAAGGAAATTTAGAATAAAAGAGAGAATTTTGACAATAGAGATAAGAACCGTAGAAAATATGTATATTTATTACATGGATTAAAGAATTACAAAAGAAATATGAGAATTTATGTTTTGGCGCGCTATAAGCAAATATATTTTTATTTATGTAGAAATGATTATGATTTGTTAAAAGTAAGTGGACTTTTAAGTAAAAGAAGTATTGTGTTGCTTAAAATAATTATACCGGTCTCTATTGAATTTTTATGGTATTTTTAGAAATATTCTTTCTTTTAATATGAATAAAGATATTTATTTTGAAATTTGTTTTATTATGATTTTTATCAAGAAAAATTATGATTTAAGAGTTTAACTAAAGATTTATGAGAAAGAAAATTTTTAGAAATTTTTGGGATATTTTATGATGAAAAATGGAATTTATATGAATTTTTATAAAAGAAAATCTTATTATTAATTATTTAATAATTATTATTATATTTAAAAAAAAAAAAACGAAAACGAAAGTTGATAAACGAAAACCGGAGGCGGACGATTTCAGAAGAAAAAGGAAAGAAAAAAAAAAGAAGGAATAGTGTATGCATAGTGAGTGAATAGTAATATCAAATTTTATCTTTCGATTTGGAGTGCTTAAGGACTTCCAATCTCAAAACTGAAAGTGTTATTGGATTCAAGACGAAGAGTACTTCAGTTTTGACCGATCAGTTTTTCAAATCAACCGTTGAATCACCGTAGATCTGAAGTAGAAAATCTCGGTAAAAGGTAATTCCTGAAACTCTTACTTAGAGACTTCAAATTAGAAATTTGACACCGTAGATGGGTTCAGAAGCTTAATAATCATTAGAATATGTAATTTGTTCGGTCATTTGGTAACTTTTTATGTGGCGGTGAATAGTAATTTTCGGCATGAATAGTGGCGGATGAATAGTAATTCCGGCGATGAATAGTGACGGTGAATAGTGTTTCCGGCGGTGAACAGTACCCGAGCTCATTTAAGGTTTTTGGACCCTCCGGACACGTTTTTGAAGCTTATTTGGTCAAATTCAGACTAGAAAAGTGCATTTTAGGGCTGTCCAATTCGGAGCCCTTACACTGTGAGTAGATAATTCTTCCTATAACTTGTTTTTACTCTTCTTGAACTTTCCATTGATAAATGAGTATGATTACATGTTATTTATATGTTCATATGTTTCTGAAATGGTTTGAAATATTTGAAATGATTGAGAAATGATATCTAGTTCAAGAAGAGTATGATTTTTGAAATAGATTTTGAAATGCTTTGGATACGTTATTTCTAAATGCATTTCGCATTACATGGCAAAGAAAATATGATATGCTTATGACATTGATTTATAGAGATATATGATTGCCTAGAGAAAGGGCATATATATGTGATAAACCCTGAATGGGTAATTTATAACAGATGAATTTTGAAATACATTGAACATGTGATTTTTACATGTATTTCGCATTACATGTCAAAGAAAGTATGTTATACATGTGACATTGATTTTACAGTGATATGGTTGCCTTGGATATGGGCATGATTATATGATTTCTCTGATTGAAAAATTTATAATAAAAGATTTTGTACTGAGACTGAAAGCTCTGTTTGAAATGATATGTAAAGTGATAAGTTGTTGAATATGATTGTATGGCGAATTATTTGATAATGATGCATTGCATATGATGGATATGCACTTTTATACATGTTTATATATTCATATAAAAATATATATGTATTGATGAGAAATGACGAGATTATATGGCTTGAGACGGTATTGTGAAGGTGGTATTAGTGGTAATGTGAGGAGGCAGTAGGGTGATGAACTCACATTCGCTAATTACCTATTGTGATGATGACAGTGGTAATGTGAGGAGGCAGAAGGGTGATGAACTCACATTCCCTGTTGATCTATTGAAGTTGTAGTCAGTGGTAATGTGAGGAGACAGTAGGGTGATGAACTCACATTCCCTGATTACCTATTGTGATTGTGACTATGGTAATGTGAGGAGGCAGAAGGGTGATGAACTCACATTCCATGTTTATCTATTGAGTATATTGAAAGTTATGACATACTTGAGCATTATATAAAAGAATTGATTTTTATTGCATATCAAATTTGATTTAAGATAAATTTGTATCATATGTGGTTACAGATATTTGTATGTGATTTGAATTGAGATGTTTTGAAATGCGGGTCCCATATGAATGTACTCCTGAATGTAACTTTTCAATATGAGAAACTTTGAAATGAAAAGTACATCCATATGTTGACCTAAGAGGTTATAGGGGGTGTTATCTGCTCACTGAGTTGTAAAACTCACTACACGATGTGGATCTATTTTTCAGATAAAGACACAGAGTTTGGTCCAGCAACCAAGTGATCGACTAGAGGTTGTACTCCAGTGGTGAGCCTACATTGTTTTTAGGCTCTCAATGTTTTATAATTGCAAAATATTTGTACTCTAGAGTTGCTCTGAACGTCACAGGCAGGATCCTTGCTTCTACTGTTACTCTGGTGTTTATAGACGTAAACTGTATATTGTATATGTGTATGGGCACTTATATGTATTGGTTTATATGATAAAGAATGACATTATGTACATTTATGGAAAATATATGTGTATGGTATATGGATTTCACGTGCCCTAAAATTAGGGTCGTGACAGATACAAGTTATGCCTTGGAATGAAAGATAATTCTGAATCATCTTTATCTACAAACAAGGAAGCTATAAGTAATGCAACCATGAATCTCATGGAGAGTTCGATCCTAGCTCAGGATGAACGCTGGTGGCATGCTTAACACATGAAAGTCGAACGGGAAATGTTGTTTTCAGTGGAGGATGGGTGAGTAACGCATAAGAGGAAGATCAAGGAGGATGAGGGAGACGAAGTGAGGCATGGTGAAATAAAAATGAGGCAGAAGGAGGACAGAGTTTCTAAAAGATCAAGGAGGATGAGGGAGACAAAGTGAGTAACGGAAAAATAAAAATGAAGCTTTGGTGTGAAAGAGTAGGGTTTCAATCACTATATAATCAAGAAAACGACGTCGTTTTGTAAAAAAAATCTAACAAAGGTTGCTCAAATTCGAACCCACGACACAATAAAGAGGAAGCATGCTTCTTACCAATACGCTAGAGCCATCACGCAAGTCAGTTTTATTATATGTTTTATATATTTTATCAGTCGGATTATGTTACATTAAATTTAAGTATCCTAACTTGACTCAAATTGATAAAATTGAATTTTTTAAAAAAAATTATTCAATTAAATTTATTAACCCAATTTAATCAACTCAAAATAATTAATTTTTATTGAATTCAAATGTATTAATTCGGATTACTCGATTTATGCTCACCCCTTTATCAATGTTGACTTGCGTAATTATAACTACTTTCGTTACAAATCTACCCTATGCTGCTTTCCCCTGGCTTCGCTGACCCACTTTTGACTTTTCCAACTGCAGCCAGGAGCCCACGCCAAAAATGCAAAATCATCCTTATTAGGGTCACGTTAAATATTGATATATAATAAAATTGATAATCTGGATTTAATATTTTTAATACTATTTTATAAACTCTTATTATGTGTCATTATTTTATGCAGTATGGATAAAATTTTTAATTTTAAAAATAATAATTTTATATTATAATTATAAATTATGGTCCTATGCTTCATAACTGAAACCTCAGACATCCAATGCTCTATAACCTGAAGCTCCTTCATGCTCCAATCACATCAACAACTTGAAAATAGCCATAACGAGCCATGAGATCTACACTTCTACCACTCTTCTTTCTTCTGCCACAAAATCGCTGCCTATAGGAGCAGCCAGTCCTAGGCCGGTGCTTGACACTTCAGGCAAGCAACTCCTACTTGGTGTCCCTTATTCTATCATTCCGGCCACCGGAGGAGCTTTTGTTCTTGCCGCCTATGCAAACGACACCTGCCCACTTTTGGTCGTCCAATAGAAGGTTGGTTTCCTCAAAGCCCCATCATTAATATTTTCACCAGCGAATGCAGAAGTCTGTGTTATTCGGACCTCAATGAATTTGAACGTCAAGTTCTCCACCACGTGGAAAACCAGATGGGCAGACTGCTAACATGATGTGGGAGATATTACTTACCTGATGAAGAGCTGAATTCCATTGCTGAAGAGAAATGGAGAGGACTACAACTTGCAATACCTAAGCCCCAAAAGAGAGATTATGAATTGTGTGTGTGAAGAGAGAAGGATTACACTCCTTTATATAGAAAAAATTAGGGTTTCATATGGATTAAAATATTATTTAATAATATCTCTCTTTAGTCAGTATTGTGATAGAAAACTCACTGACTACATAACGGGCTGCAAGTTGGGGCCTCTACCCAACGGGCGTTAAGTAATTAATCTGACCTATCACAGATTATTTACATTTAATCAGGTCCCAATTCATTATAAGTTTAGTGTTGGGCCAAGACTGATTACTTAATTTAATTCTGTATTTGGACTAATTTATTAATTAATGCTAATCCACATAAATTAATTCAACAATCTCTCACTTGGATAGCATTTATCAATTATTAGGACAAATAACAGAATAAAATTTTTTTAGAAAATATTAAGTAATCAGTATACACTAAATATCAACAAAACTCAGAAGTGAAACATTAACACAAGATCATTGAATCCGATAGAGAAACAAATGATAGATACATGATCATTGAATTCGATAGGGAAACAAATGATATATTCAATCATAAATAATGTCTCAACATCTGAACATAATGAAATACATAAATGGACTTTAACCATTTAAAGATGTCAAAATTACATCAAAAAGTGTCTCTTAAAGACACAACTCAGACTCCCACTAGACCAAGGCATCATCAAAATTTTAACAAGACCCATATGAGTTACATGATTTTGAAATTCTCTTATGGGTAGGCCTTTGGTCAACAAATTTGCCAGCATTTGTTCACTAGAGATATGAACCAAATGAGTCTGAAATTCACAAATGAGACAATACAAAATCACTGAATCCGATAGGAAAACAAGTGACATTAAATACACAGAGTCTCAAAACCAAATAAAATACAAAATTTGGTCCTTTAACCATAGTTCAGAAAAGAAACCACACAAGATCATTGAATCCGATAGGAAAACAAATGATATAATGTTTCGATGTCTGAACTAAACAAAATTACATAGATGGTCTCAGAACCAACATAAAATTCAGACTCCCACTAAACCAAGGCTACATCAAAAATAAATTAACAAGACCCATATGAGTTACATAATTTTGAAATACTCTTATGGGTAAGCCTTTGGTTAACGGATTCACTAGTATATGTTCACCAACAATGTGAACCACACGAATATGAAATTCAACAATCTTCTCTCCAACAAACAGGAGCTTAACATCAAAAAAGTTTAGTACGACCAAAATTCCTGTGATTTTGAGAGAAATATACGGCAGACGAACTATTGCAGTAAAATGGTTAGAGGTCGTGATATAGAATCAACAAAATGCATGCCATAAATTTAGTTTCCTCAACCATATGGCTTGACAATTGGCCTCACAACAAGCGACGTTCTCTGCTTCCGCAGTTGAGGTAGCTGTGAGCGTCTGTTTGACACTCTTTTACGAAACAGCTCCTCCAGACATCATAAAGATGTATTCAGAAGTGGATTTATGATCATCCACACAAAATACATAGTCTGAATCCGTGTATCTCACAATTTCAAATGGATCAGACTTTCTTAAGGTCAACATATGGTGTTTTGTACCTTACAAGTATCTCATGACCTTCTTTGCAGCTCTCCAATGATCCTTGCCAAGATCACTCAAGTATCTACAAAGCACACTGATAGCAAATGCTATGTCCGGACGAGTGCATACTTGATCATACATTAAGCTGCCAACAGCAGAAACATATGGAATACTGCTCATCTCAGTCCTCTCAACATCATTTTGAGGACACTGTGATTTGGACAACCTTTCACCTTTTTGAATAGGTGCAGCACAAGGAGTATAAGAATGTATATTAAATCTTTTCAATACTCGATCAATATAGGTTGCCTGAGATAAACCAAGAATGCCACGAGACCTATCACGATGAATTTGAATCCCAAGAACAAAGGAGGCCCCTCCAAGGTCTTTCATATCAAAATGGCATGAGAGCATATGTTTTGTCTCATTCAGAAAACGCACAGAATTGTTGGCTAGAAGGATGTCATCAACATAGAGCACAAGAATGATAAAATTGCTCCCATCAAATTTATGATAAATTCATTGATCTGAAGTATTTTTAATGAACCCAAGTGAGGTAACAACCTCATCAAACTTCAGATACCACTACCTAGAAGTTTGTTTCAGCCTATAGATGGATCGATTCAATTTGCACACTAAGTGTTCTTTCTTTATTCAAATAAACCATCTGGCTGAATCATATAAACTTCTTCAGACAAGTTTCCATTCAGAAATACAGTTTTGACATCCATTTGATCAAGTTCAAGATCAAATTGAGCAATAAGGGCCATAACGACTTTAAAGGCATCCTTTGTAGATACTGGTGAGAAGGTTTCTGTGTAATCAATACCTTCTCTCTGATTGTAGCCCTTGGCTACAAGTCTGGCCTTATATCTTTCAATTTCACTAGCTGCCCCTCGTTTGGTCTTAAAGACATATTTACAACCAACTGGTTTACACCCTTCTGGTAATTCAGCAAGTTCCCAAACATGGTTGCGATACATGGAGGCTACCTCATTAGTCATGGCCTTCAACCAATCAGACGAATAAGGGCTTGACATTGCTTCTTTAAAAGAAATAAGATTTGTGTCATCAACAACATCTGATTTGTACTCTTGTAAATAAATAATGTAATCATCGAGAATTGCTGGTCCACAAATTCTCTGAGACCGTCTCAACTGAATGAATGATTTCTCAAAATTTTCTATAGGTAATTCCTCATCACTATCAACTGGGTTCTGAATAATTTCATTTCTATCGGATTGATCAACTACTGATAGAGGTGACAAAATAGGCATGGGCAAAATGGTATTTTTCTCACGCAGATCAATAGTCCTAGGTACTTGACTCCCACTATCCAAGTCATCCTCAAAATAAAAATGCTCTATTAGATTCGATGACTCTAGTAGTGTGAGTAGGGCAATAGAATCTACAACCTCTTGATCCTGTACAGTACCCAATAAAGAATCCACTAATGGTTCTTGAATCAAGTTTCTTGAGTTGAGAATTATATGGTCTCACTTCCGCTTTACAGCCGCATACATGAAAGTGCTTTAAGCTGGGCTTCTTACCAGAGAATAATTCGTAAGGAGTCTTTGGTACAACCTTACTTGGAACTTGATTTAGAATGTATACTACAGTCTTCAAGGTATCACCCCACAGAAATTCTGGTAAGGAAGAGTGACTGATCATACTCTTGACCATATCCATCAAAGTCCGGTTACGCCTTTCTACAACTCCATTTTGCTGAGGGGTGCCAGGCATTGTATACTGAGCCTCTATACCATGCTCTTGCAGGAATAGAGCGAATGGCCCAAGACTTTGGCCTGCTTCAGTGTACCTTCCATAATACTCGCCTCCTTATCTGATTTGACACATTTGATAGTCGGGCCAGTTTTCAACTTAACAGCCCTTTTGAAAGTTTTAAAGGTTTCCAATGATTTAGATTTCTCAATATCTAGTAATGTGAGACTTTTTTCTCATTCCTATCAATAATTCTCCCCTCGAACAAAGGATCACATTCGGGCCTTTACAATATTCCTTCTCCTTGAACGGTACTCTCATTCCTTTGTTTGAATCCATGGGATGGCAATATAACAACCTCTCCCCTCGAATGACATTTTCCTTCTTAAGAATTGCAAGTAGTCCTTAGGACTCCGTATTGAGATGGGAGAATTTTAAAATGCGCCACACTAAATAACTCTCTCTCAAATCAAAATTATAGGACTTCAGCTTGTTGAAATAATTCACAAGTTTCATAATGCATTCTCGGACACATGACACTCCATCATAACGAGTAGTGTCCAACAAAGACAAGTAATAGGCCTTTTGGGTCTTATCAAATTTCTTAAATTTCTCTCCAACAGCTTTCAAGAAGTCAATAGCTATATCATTATCTTGAATGCTCTGTCTAATGGTCTTATCCATAGTGTACTTCATCACCATCAGATATAATCTATTGGAGTCATACCATTTTATATGGTAAGTTTTCTCAGCAGCAGTAGAATTTACAGCAAGATCTACCGATCTTGCCTTCTTAAGAGCCAAATCTTCTTTGGCCAAAACCAAATACATGTCTAGGGACTCTTTTCAATCATTATAATTAGTCCCATTAAGAGTTTTCACTGATAATAGTTGCATGGGTACAAAAGCTGAGAGAATATAATTAGGAAACATTAATTATGTGTGTGCAACATAATTATAAGACAAGATTTCCTCCAAAACTCAGCTTATACAACTATATTCACAAGATTGTTCATCATAATCCCGCCTAAGGGTCTCAGATTATAATGAACATAGAAAACTCACTACACACCATAATTATTTGGCTCATAGAAAGAATAACACAAGAATGTACTCAATATCTCCATACCAATAGGGTACAACAGATATTGAAACATTAAATATATTTTCTGCTAACAGGCTCATGATAAATTAGATCAACACAAAATATATTTTAACAATGTCACACCGATAGGGCATGTCCATTATCAAAATTATATATACATTTAAATTCTAAAAGAATTTAAATTATTTGATCCCATAAAGTTTTGCATAATTATACTTACGATAGGCAAGTCCATAATTATACAAAACAACATTATATTTGCAGCCATATAATAATCCATTATTGCATGATTTATAAAACACATCAATTTAATATAAAATATATTTAATCCACAAGATTTTATATAATTATGCTCACGATAGGCAAGCTCATAATTATACAAAATAACAACATAACTTCTAGTATTTAACAATATAATATTGCATATTCTACAAAATTATAACAATTTAATGCAAAATATATTGTTTTAACCTAAGATTAAGATCTAAAATTTATTGTATGACCAACACATGTTACCAGAGAGAGTACCCAACATATATATGTCAAAAAAATGAAAAATAACATATAAAAATTTTTTCGAGTTCAGAAGCCGAGAGTATAGTATATTTTTACACTGTATAAGTTTATGAAAATTCATAAAATATATTTTCAGGTGCCAAATTTTTTTTCAAAAAATCACTAAAAATTCTAACTCAGCGCGTGGAGTAGAACTGCCAAAGTTTGGGAAACCAAAAGGTGGCGCGTGACTGTCACGCGCCACCACGCGCTTCCCCTGCGCGTGGTCTTGATCGGGAGATGCTGTTCAGCGTCTCCCTCCTCAAGCCGGGTCTGAAACTAGGTCGAACGACCCGGTTTCAACCCGACTTTGATTCTCTCGTTTTACTCCATTACAAACCACAATTTTCATGTATCTTAATCTAGGGTTGCCGATGAACATTATCCCCAAAGAAATTTTGTGTTTTATGCAGCAAAAACACCAGATCGAACCACAAAATTTCGAAGGAAAACGCGCCATATATATTTGCCTATTCGCTCGGTTTTGTGCAGATTGGAACCACGATTTTCACATATTATGTTCATGGAATCATGTAGATCATAACCCCTCTATCAATTTTGAATTTTATTGGACAAAATGAAAAATCCCAAATTAAGTTTAAATCTGCGAAAATAGGTTCAATTTCATGAAATTTTCCTGATTTCTTTGGCAATTGAGGATATGGATCATTAATCTAACATTAGAAAAACTAAAATCCGAAACCAATTTGTTCAATATATATGCTAAAAAACGCAGCCAACACAAATTTATGATTTTTTAGCATACCATTCATCCATTCATCAAATCCTAACCTAGGCTCTGATACCAATTGCTAACATGATGTGGGAGATGTTACCTACCTGATGAAGAGCTGAATTCCATTGCTGAAGAGAAAGGGAGAGGACTACAACTTGCAATACCTAAGCCTCAAAAAAGAGATTATGAATTGTGTGTGTGAAAAGAGGAGGATTACACTCCTTTATATAAAAAAATTAGGGTTTTATATGGATTAAAATATTATTTAATCCTGTCTCTCTTTAGTCAGTATTGTGATAGGAAACTCATTGACTACATAACGGGCTGCAAGTTGGGGCTTCTACCCAACGGGCGTGTAAGTAATTAATCTGGCCTATCACAGATTATTTACATTTAATCAGGTCCCAATCCATTATAAGTTTAGTGCTGGGCCAAAACTGATTACTTAATTTAATTCTGTATTTGAACTAATTTATTAATTAATGCTAATCCACATAAATTAATTCAACACAGACTCAATGGTGTGGAGGCTGCTGAAAAGAATAGCAGAAGCGAGGTTTATCAGTACAGATGGTGTTGAAGGAAACCCTAGTTTTAACTCCCTCTTCAACTATTTCATGATTGAGAAAGCTGATAAAAGCGGATATAGACTCAGAGTTTGCCCCACTGAAATCTGCAAATGTGGAGTTATGTGTAGCGACCTTGGTATTTATGTCGGTGATGACAAGAAAAGGTATCTTGGTTTAGCTGACAAGCTCCAATCAATAAAAGCATTGTGTTCAATAGAGATAGATGAACCTAATGTGATGTACTGATGAGCAGTTGCACAAGCTTTTAGCCCTTTTAATTTAACTTTCTTCGCAGAGATCATCTACTTTATGTAGTTTGAGATTCAGCTTTTAGTCATTCATCAGTGAAAATAGTAAGACTAAAATTGCATTATCACCATCGAGATTTCATTAATAAGAGCATGAACGCCTTTATTTGATTTGTTTTCCTTTTTTCCTTTCTTCTTCCTGTCACAACTAGTTTATTTATCTTCATCTATAGAGCGATCATTTTCCGTCGAATAAATGAAAAATTTCCATTATACTGTCATTGGCATTATTAACCCTTTTAAATGAGGACCTTTGATAGTTTTAATTTATTTACTTTATTTTTAAAAAATTTATCTCTTTTTATAAGTATTTTTGAATTTTTTTTATTTTATTGTTTTTTAAAAACTATTTTAAAAACTGTTTTTCTAAAATAAAAGAACAAAAAATTTGTTTGAATGTAAAATTTAAAAACATGTTTTAAAAAACAAAAAAAATAGAAAATTCATTTGGAACAAATGTTTCAGAAACTGTTTTAAGAACAAAAAAATAAAAAACTTGTTTGGCTGCAATAAAGTAAAAAGTCTTTTTTTTTGTTTTTACAAATTTTATATATGTTTGAATAATGTATGTGAGACATTTTACAAACTATTTAAACAAGATATATGTGATATGTTTAAATAATGCATATGAAAAGTTTTTTTTTCAATTAGAGATAAGTTTTATATTTTTTTTTTATAATTATTACTATTTAGATATTAGTAGTTGCTTTTAGAATGGTGACTAATTATTATTATAATTTATAAGATGTAATGTAAATTTAGAATGAATTTAAAAATATCTTAAATACTGTTGTTAAATAAAAATTAAAGTAGAGGCAAATTTAAAATATTATAGATATTAAATCTAAAGGATGTCTCTAAAAATACAATTTAAAATATTTTACATAAATCCTAACTAAAAAGCATTCATATACTCTGCTCACATCCAATCAGCAATGTGATTACAATATGCTGACATTGCTGCTGCTGCTTCATCAGACAATTCTTCTAAATGGTTATTATTGTTTGAAGTTCCTTCACCTGATTGATCTATTGAAGCCTCTATATCTAAAGGATTCATGGCCTCCCATTCATGAAATAATGTATCGAGTCACCCTCATTTGCGAATATAATTATGAATTGTGCAATATGTAGTGATTATAAGACGTTGTCGAGTAGGTCTATATGTTGCCATCAATTTTAAGATTGGAAAACGTGCCTTTAACACTCCAAAACAACGTTCAATCACCATTCGCATTGAGGAATGTTTATAGTTAAATAATTCTTTTGCATTTTGAGGTTATTGACCACGACTATTATATTCTTGGGTATGATATCTTTCACCTTGAAAAGATGGAAGAAATCCCCCTGTGCAAGGATATCTAGAATCAACAAGATAATATTTACCTACAAAAAAAAATTAAATGAATTTTATAATATGTCAATGACTTATAAATGACTTAATAAAAATATGATATAATATTAAAATACCTTTCGAAGGCCATGGAAGTTTTGCATCTTGCCAAAGAAGTGCATCCAAAAATACTCTTGAATCATTAGCACTGCCTTCCCATCCCGTGTAAACATTAGTAAATAACATATTAAAGTCACAAATGCACATAAAATTTTGTGTGACAATTGATTTTCTGCCTCTACAAGCAGTTTGTTTTGCTGCTGGAGCCCATGCACTAACATGTGTCCCATCAATAGCCCCAACACAATTCTAACAAATAGGTAATTAAACAAAACATTATATTTTCAATCTTAAAAATTAAGAATCATATAGAATAATTTATACAAAATAAAGTAGTAGATAACAATTACCTTGAACCATGGATAATATTTTCTATTATTTTTGATGCGATTGGGCAGTTCAGATGATTTTTGTCTTATGATCTCCTTTCCAACATTACATATTGCCCTTAAAGTTTCCTTGAAATGACGAGACACAGTTTCAGTTGAATGTTGAAACCGATCTGCGACAACTCGTTGGCGAGTGTTGTGTCCTAAAATATATAACGTCATACCAACCTTTTCTTCTAAATACACATATCTTGAATCACCTAAGTAATTATGTCTTTTCATGTCATCAAAAAATGTGACAAAACATGTTTTGTCCATACGAAATAACTCATAATAGATTGTAGGCGATCCATTCAACAACTTATTTATAAATTCACGACCAGTTAATGAAAAAGTTCTCACTCAATTTTTTATCGAGGATTTCTCGAGTTGATGAATCATGTAAATAAAAAGAAAGTCATGGAAATCATCATCTGAACTATCAGAGTGAGAACTATCTAAGTTATCTACTTCTCTATTTGATGAACTGCTAGTCATGTCTAATCCTCCAATCATACAATAGAAATTTCAATGATGTAATAATAGAATATTGAATTCAACATAGTAATGGAATACAAATTTTTTAAGACTAAACAAATTGAAATCCTTAAACAACACATAACATGGGCATGTATAAAATAGTTTAAAAATATTTAAAAAATGCAATCTTAAAAACAAATTTCTAAATAAGTCTAGTTAACTGTGCTTTTTTCCTCTCTATAGGCATGGTTAAGAACATCTGCCTCCATCCTTCATCGTTAAATTTATCTAAGGCTGCAACATACACATCATCACTAATATCTTCAAAACTGTTCAACATTTCAACACCTTTAATGTGAGAATAATCATTCTCTATAGTCATTGAGTTAGTTGTCTCAACACTTTTTGACTTGTATCTCTCTGCCCTTATAAGAGATTCCTCCATCTTTGCCTTGGAAGAGGCAGTCCATGCTTGTAGAGCCTCACTCATTTCATTAGAGGTACGTTCTTTCTTTGACTTGCGTTCAGGCAGTGATATGGTTCTCTTTCCTTTATGTGTACTACGCTCAGTGCTTTCTATAGCATAATCCTCTTCAACATTTTTATCAATATTTATATGTATCCTATCATTGATGTATTGATCGTCAAGCTGTCGATCTTCATCTGAATTTAGAGGGTCCATGGTAGAGGCATGATGAAGAACACCTGTAGCGGTGCTTCTATTAAAGATAATCCTCATCAATTTATAATGTTCATATCCTTTTCTACGAAATTGGTGAGCTTCAGGGCGTTTCTGAAAAAAAAAATACAAAAAATATGATTATGCATATACAAAACAAAATTTATGGAAAGTGGTGAAAATTTTAAAAAATTTACTGTTAAATATGCATTCCATATAGCATCTTCATCTGTCACAGTATTAGTTTCAGCATGCCATCCAAAGCCTGTTTGTTGAATTAGTTCAGAGAACACACAATGCTTCATCCTCAACCTGTTATATTTTTGCTTCACTTGTTTTAAGCAAAAACTTCGTCCACCTTTTTGATTAACTTCATTCAAAATATTTTTCCATATCCTAGAACCAAATATTCCATTTTTTTGATTTCCCTTATTAACTTCATCTACTAAAATCTCTATAAAGAGCTTTTCAATATTATATCCCCACACACCATCATCATATTCAATGTTTTGACTTGCCATCTATAAAAGAACTCCTTCAATAGCAACCATAAAAATGAAACAACAAAACATAAGTAAAAAAATATTTGATGGAAACATTTTTGGATGTGATCTAATTTTTAATGAAGTTTTTTCTACAGGGAGGGGGATAGGGATTATTGTGTATTTTGGCCATTCAAGCAAACTGAGAATATGATAGCTATTCCTATCTTGTATAATGGAGTCAAAGAATTTGCCAATTATAAAAAAAATGTAAAGGGTGGCATTATCATAAAGTCAGGAAATTTTTTTTTTCAGTGAGAGTATGCTATTCCTATCTTGTACAATGGAGTTAAAGAATTTTTTAATTAGAAAAAAAAAAGAAAAAGGTGGCGTTATTATGGAGTCAGGAAAAAAAGAATTTTCCAATGAGTGTGCTATTCCTATCTTGTACAATGGAGTCAAAGAATTTTTCAATTAGAAAAAAGAGAGTAAAGGTGGCGTTATTATGGAGTCAAGAAAAAAAGAATTTTCTAGTGAGAGTATGCTATTCCTATCTTAAAGGGCAACATAATGGAGTCAAAGAATTGCTATAAAGTACAAAAAGCACGGCCAACCAACGTTGCTTTTTCAAATATTATCCATAGCAATTCTTTTAATGGAGATGACGAGATGAAAATACGTAGGAAGAGAAACAAGCGTACCTTGAGTTATAGAAATTTTTCTCGGCGCACTAGATGGAGAAGATGTCAGAGAGTTTGAGATGATGATTTAGGATTTAATTATGGTTTATGTTTAAGAATTAATTTTGATAATTTATTTATTATTTTGCCATTAATAAAAACAGTTTTTTTAAAATAATATGAAAACAGTTTTGTACAAAAATAAGAAAAACAACAAAATGATATTTTTTAAAAATTATTTTTTGAGTTACACTTTTACAAAACAGTTTTTAAAAATAATTTATAAAAATAATATTCCAAACAAATTTTTTTGTTTTTGTAGAACAAAAAAACAAAAAAATTATTTTGAAAACAGTTTTCAAACAAGCACGTTGATAACTTTATATTCTCTATTATTTTATGAAACTGTGTTTAATTTATTATTTTATGAAGCATGCTAATACAAGAACACTTGAAGACCAAAAAGTGTCAATTTAGCCTGCTAGTATCAGTCGGTGCCTGTCTGCACCTCATGGCACCGCTTTCTCTTCATTCACGTCGCTAGTGGCCAACATCTGCTCCAAATCGTTCTAGTTCATCAAAACTCAGACACCTGGATTTGCTGTCTTACCCTGTATTAGGCTGCAAGCCTACACCAGGCTGAAGTTATGTATTCAGGACACATGCGTTTTTTTCATCTAACTTTACAACAATTAATATTTCACACGCATAATAATTTTCTAATTCTGTTTTACATTCTTCTTTAATTTGAACTTGACTCCCATAATTTTGTGATATTCATAAACAAGACTTGATAGTTCCAAAATATCACTAACCAAAACTTCCAATAGAAGGCACCAATTATCTTTATTTTTATTAAAAAAATATAAATATAATGCTTTATTTGTAGTCTCTCAAAAATTAATTACAATTTTAAAAATTGTATAAATTAAGAATATAAAAAATTAGAGCGAACAAATTATAGGCTCCTAATCCTTAAATTGTTTTCCCACTACTTTGACCGTTTTATAAGTTAGTAGGCAAAACAGGGATAGCAAGAAGGTAGCCCATTAATCATATATGTGCGTATATATACTTTTGTAAGATATTTTTGAATTTGAATTTACATTCGCACCCTTAACAACATAAAATATACAATAAAGTAGCAACAACTTGGATAAGGGACGTGTGAGCTAGAATCTAAGATAATTGGGAACTTAGTTAGCTTTTGATTTATCTCTATTATGCCCCTTCAAGATGGAGGACTCTGCAACTTCAATCTTGGACCAAAGAGGCTAAAATCGAGGCCTTGGTAATGGTTTTGTAAGAAGATCAACTAGTTGGTGAGAGGAAGCACATGACATACATACAAATATTTGTTGGTAACTAGGTCATGAACAAAGTGATAGTTTGTGGATAGGTGCTTCATCTTAGAGTGGAAAACTAGATTGGCACATAGATAGGTAGCTTCTATGTTGTTTGAGTAGATGATAGGAGATGTGGGGAGTATAATATTGAGTTCTTACAGCAACTATTGGAGCTAAATAATTTCAGTAGAGGTAGAAGCTATAGTGTTGTACTCTGCCTTTGTATAAGAATGTGCCATTGTCTTTTATTTCTTGGAGCACCAAGATCTTAGGTTGTTTCCAAGATAAGCAATACAGGCTCTTGTGAGTTTTCAGTTAGTAATGTCCCCTACCTAATATGCATAATACTAAGCTAAGAAAGGCAATGATGAATTACAGGTTAACAGAATGCCAAAGGAGATTGTGGCCTTTAGATAGCGAAGCAATCTTTTCAAGTCTTGAAAGTGGTCAGCTGTTGGTGCTTGCATGTACTGAGCTAAACGATTAATAGTGAATGTTACATTAGGCAGAGTAAGTGAAAGAATATTGGAGAGAGCCAACTAAATGCCTATAGGTAGAGGTATTTATAAATAGAGACATAGAGGAAAAACTACAGGATCTTGACATTAGTGTGTTCACTAGTTTAGCTTTTGTCATGTTAGATTTGGCAAGTAAATTTTGAATATATTTGTTTTGTGTCATAAATAAGCCATTGGGAGATGGAACAAGTTCAATACCAAGGGAATAATTTAGGAAACCAAGACCCTCTGAGAAAAATCTAAGATCGAATGAACTCATAAATTGCTTAAAGTATCATTATTACTCGTAAGAAAAAGATCATTAACATAAACTAGAAAATAGGTTAACACAGTACCTCTTTTGTAGATAAATAGTAAAACATCCATTTTTGAATTGATAAAACTAGAAGAAAGAAGAAACTCATGTAAAGCATGATACCGTGCACGTGGGGCTTGCTTAAGTCCATAAAATGATTTTTTGAGTTGACAAACATGATGTGGGAATTGTTGATTGATGAACCCTGGTGGTTGCTGCATATATACAACTTTTGAGAGAGGAACTTGTGAAAAATCATTGTTAACATCCATTTGTCTCAAAGGCCATTTGAGAGAGAGATAGAGAGAGTAATAGAAATCACAACTTTTATAGTTCGTGGCTTGATAACTGGACTAAAAGCTTCGAAGCAATCAACTTTTGGCCTTTGGTGAAATCCTTTAGCTACTAAAGGAGTTTTATATCTAAAGATAGAGCCATCAAGATTTCTCTTAACATGAAAAACTCATTCGTTGCCAATGACATTTTGATGAGTGTTATATTCTATAGCTCAGAAGAGCATTAAATTCCTTAGACATAACATATCTCTAGTGGAGAGACTGTAAGACTTGATTAGTGATAAAGGGAAGAAAGTGACTTGAGTTAAGTCCATGGGGCAAAGGATGCGAGTCCACTATTGCAAAGGGGTCATAGGCATTAAGTGATGTGTATGTAACGAAAGTAAAGTGGGTAGATGAGTCAGAAGAAAAGATTGAAAATAAAGAGGTTGAAGCACGTGAGGGAGAGTTGGAAGGCAAATATCTAAAAAGAGAGATGGATGATAAAATTAGCGAGAATGGGTGAGTGGACATAGTACTCTTGAAAGAGACCAATGCATAAGGGGCATTGGATTGAGAACTGATAATTTGGGAAGAAGGTTGGTTAGAGGTGGACTTTTGAGAACAAGGAAAATAGTCCTCAAAGAATTGAACATGTCTGGAGTGATAGTATTTTTTATTGGTAAAATCAAAACAAATAAAAACACTTTGAGTAGTAGAATATCCTAAGTTTAGAGGAGGTATATGGTTTTAATCAGGGAAAAAAAAGACATCCAAAAGTACGAAGCTTAAGATAATTAGGGGGTTTGTTAAATAAAATTGAAAAAAGGAGATTGAGATTTTAAAATTGGTGTTGGCATTTTATTAATCAGATATGCCACAGTTTTAAGTGCAAATGTCCAAAATTTAAGAGGAAGAAAAGAATGATTTAAAAGACATCTAGCAGTTTTAAGTAGATGGTAGTATTTTTTCTCTAGGAAGACCATTATGCTTAGGAGTGTTGGGTGGTAATTTAAGTGTGAAATTCCATGTTCTGAAAAAAAAGGACGTAATGTGACATATTCTCCTCCATCATCCAAATAAAAAGTCTTTATCGTTGAATTAAATTGCTTCTCAACAAGAGTTTTAAAAGTGGGAAAATATAGTGAGACATTTGATTTATGTTTAAGTGGATATAGCTAAACATAGCGAGACAAATGATATATAAAAATGATATAAAATCGATACCCATCTATTGAAGAAAAGAAGTAAGTTCCCATGTATTAAAGTACAAGAGTTCAAGAGGTCTTTGGCTAGTGAGACTAGACTTATCAAATGATAATTAGTGACTTTTATTTAAATGACGATAAATGCAAGGGATAAAACTAGAAGATATTGGTATATGCTTTACACGAAGGACTTGTCTTAAGGTTGCTTTAGAGTGATGCCTTAGTCTATGATGCCAGCATAATTGGGAAGTTGAAGTCATGGAGACGGATGCAACATATAGTAAGGGATGTGAAGGGATGTAAATAGCATAGTGTAGGTGTTAGTAAAAGTGGTTTACCCATTGTCAATAGCTTGACCTAAAAATAAGATAGGAAAAATTCAATTGAGACATTATTTCGTTTGCATAATTGTGAAACGAAAGTTAAATTTTCTTTAATAGTAGGCACATAAATAACATAAGAAAGGTGGATAGAATAGGGTAAAATTGTGGTGCTTGTATGAGTAGTAGAAAGAGTATTACCATTAGCATCAATGTGGCCATGCTTGTTGCAGAATTAAGAAATTAATAGAAAAGAGAGCTTATGGTTGGGGTTGTTATTTGGATTATGGAAGTGAATTGAGGTGTAATTTTGATCAAAATAGGTGGTGTGACATATGTTATGAAACTTAGGAAGAAAAGGTATTTTATTCATATGATTGACCGCAATAAGAGCTTACCAACTTTTGCTCCTTTGTGAGATGAGCTTCATGATCAATAAGAATCTCAAATTGTTCATCATAAGATACAGGGGTTTCATGAATGTGTAAGGCTGCTGAAATTTTTTTATAGTTGGGTCCCAAACCATTGAAGTAGTATAAGATAATGCCAATCTCATCTAGTGGTAACTAATCAAGGCTAACTCATTAGCAATAGTTTTAATAGTATGGAGGTATTCAAATACAATGGAAGTGCCCTTAGTATGGGTAGAGAGACACTTGTTGAGGTGTATTATGCATGACCTCGAGCGGTTGGCAAAAGCAAAAGAGAATTTATCCTAAGCTTCTTTAGCTATTTCAACTTGAGCAATCACTGCATGTACATCAATTTTACAAGAGACCATGATGGGTAAAAGCAAGTGATCTTACAACAACCAGTGAGCACATAGTGGGTTTTCAATGTGCTCTCCATTGTTTTCAATAAATGGCTAAGGACATGGTTTGGAACCAATGACATCTTCAATGAGTCCCTATCCTATGAGCATGGATTTCATCTGTTTTGCCCATGCTATGTAATTGTTAGGTGTAAGCTTAATGATAATGATTTAGAAATTGATAGTGAAAAAGCTTTGTAGGGTATGTAGCAGATGTAGTGGAATAAATTGTTTGGAATATGGTAGCCATAAAGTAGTCAGGAAAGAAAGGTATCAATGTTGCTTGTGAAAGCTTAAGACTCTCTAATCTAGACCTTAGAATGAATTTATTGCTTGGGCTATTTTCATCTATAGAGCCTTCATGTAAATTCGAATAACTTGAATAAGGTTTTATCAGCCCACGCCTTTGTAATTGGTATGCACTTTCAATCTCACAAGCTGGTTTCACTTTAAATAAACAATCTTGATCTTCTAATTTTCTCTTTTTTTTCATGCTTTGTGAGTCTGTTGAGAGAAATTAATTCTTATATTTTTTAGTACATCCAAAATGATTAATTAGTCTTACTTGTTTTGTTGAATATAAGCAATACTCACTTGAAAGACTCATAATAATATCTCATCCCTGACACTTGTAATAAAAAAGCAACAAGGTGAAAAATGGGGCTTCTTAAAGGTGACTATGGGAAAAATGATTTTCCTAGAAGAGTAGATAGATTTAATCTTGTTAGTGCATTTCTATTATCACTTATTCAACATTTTGGTTATCTTTATTTTTTAAATAGGGGGCTTAGGCAAGAAAACCCATTATCTCTTTATCTTTTTTGGATATGAGTAGAAGGGCTTTCTTTTTTGCTTCATGATGCGAAAAGATAAAAAAGCTTATAGGCATTAAAATTGCAAGAAGAGGCCTAGTTATATCCCATTTACTTTTTGCTGATGACTCTATTTTTTTTTCAAAGTTAGTGAAGGCCACTGTAGGGAGATTTTTAACATTCTTGAGATTTATGAGAAGATTAATGGTCAAAAGATTAATTTTGACAAATCCACTGTACTATTTTTCAATAACATACTTACGAGATTTATAATAGCTTTGGCTAACATTTTGAGGGTCAAGAGTATTGGTTAACAAGACAAATATTAAGGGCTACCTTTTATTATCTGCGTATCCAAAAAGGACACTTATGCATGCATGAAGTAGAGAGCGCAAAAAGACTTACAAGATAGATAGGTAAATATTTAAATTTAGCAAGGAAAGTAGTCTTAATTAAATCAATTAAAAATGCCATTCCTATTTATTTTATGTCTTATTTTAAGTTAACTTTGTCTACATGCTATTACAAATTCGTCAAAGACTTATAGTGGAAAAATAATATATCTAATTGGGGTCTTCATTAGCTGTCCTGACCTTCTCTCTATTGCAGTAGAAAACACGAGGGTATAGACTTTAAAGACATGTAAACTTTAAATAATGCTCTATTTGCTAAGCACACTTGGTAGTTTATGCATGATAACAAATCTCTCTTATTTCAAGTGTTCAAAGATAAATATTTTTCTTATTGCACTTTTTTAGTAGCTAACCCAAAGGGAAATCTCTCTTGGGATTGATGGAGCTTTATGGAAGGGAGAAAAATTATTCGGCTAGGATTGAAATGGAAAGTGGGGTGTGATTCTAAAATAATCTTCAAAAACTCAAATTCAACTCCTAGTCATAAGTCGTTAGTGCTTGCTAGCCGTGTGGGACATATGGATAAATTTCACCATGTTTGTCAATTAGTAGACATTGATAATGGGGAGCGGGTATAGTAACTTATCCATGATGTGTTACCATTTAGTCTTGCTAGAATGGTGTTGGTTAAGAGAATAAACCATAAGCTTAATTAACAGCCTATAATGGTTTCCCTCCAAGCATAGTTCATATTATAGTTATAGTATAATTTCACTTAGAGTTAGATTTATTCGAAGCTACAAAATAAAGCTTTGAACTAATGCTTGAGGTTTTGGAGAAAGATTTTGAAGTTGAAAATTCATACGAAAATTATATTTTTTCTTTGGAAGTGTTTCCATGATGCCCTTCTTTCCAAAGCTAAGCTTTAATTGTAGTATGTTCCCCTTGATGTATATTACATTTTAGCTTTGTGGTTCGCAAATGATGGGTGTTTCTCATTTTTTTTAATGCCCACAGGTTGATTCTGTTTAGTTGCTTTCTCCTCTTCAATTCTAAGCCCTAAACTTGCCACATTTCTCTCTAGTTGAATGGTGGTGCTATGTTTATAGTTTGCTCATTAGCCAAGCTGAGGAGGAAAAACTTTTATAATTAGCAACATTTTTGCTATAGAGGAATATAAATCATGTTTTATTCCAACAAGTTTCTTGGCCTCCTAGCCAAATTGTTTAGAAGGCTTTATAAGATAAATATGAATTCTGGCGAGTCATTCAAATTGTCCAAACAAAATCGGAGAATTGGTTTCCTTGTGTTATTGGTGTTTTCTTTATCATTTTAGTTGGTTTATTGTGCTCTGAGTTGAATGTGTACTTTAAGTGGTGGTTGTGCCTTCTTTGCTCTTTTATCTTTATATTTGATTCCCTTCTTTCATTCTTTAATGAAACTCCTATCTTTGCCAAGAAAAAAAAAAGATAAAAGGAAAGAAAGGAGAAAAAAAACTTTAGCTTCTGAACCCATGTAATTTCTTATTTCTCACTATTTTTCCCAAGATTTCGTTAGCTCAAAACTTTAGCATATGCTTATTTTGTATAGAATAGCCATTGCTACATCTTATATATTGATTCCTTTTATGTCAAAATTGTCCCAAGTTTAATGTTAAAAATAAAAATTTACAAGTGATTTCTTAAGTTTAAGCAGCTTATCTTTGTCTCATTTTGTTTGAAATTTTTTTTATAATACTTAAAATATATATAATAATTAGTTTATATTATTTTAATTAAAAATTAAATTCAAATAGTTTGATATATTCCTAATAATTTATCAATGTACAAGTATTACAAATCATTTTTAGGCATAAATAGCTTATGCCCTTGCCATGCAAAATTGTTGTCCATATTGTAACAACATTTGTCCCATAGCAAAGATCTAGGTGTGAGATCAAGTCATAGTCAAAATTTGACATTTTTTCTATTGTAGTTAGGTAAAAAGAGTTCCACCTTTTTTTATTTAAACTGACAATTCCTTAATAAAAAATGGTTCAGATATATGTACCAACTCAAGGGTAAATACAAGATTAGCCAACAAACATCTAGGATGTAGGTTATGAAGATCAAAACTTAGAGGTGGAAATTGAGAGAAAAGATGGAAAATGTCATGAGTTAGAGGAAAGTTAAGTATAGGAGACGTAATGCCACTCCAAAGCATGTTAAGTTAGTTCTTTGACTTGTGAAGATCTGCACTTCTTGTAGTTGATAACTCATAAATATAGTCAAAAATTGCACGAATCATTTAAGAATAACTTGCATCATGGACCTATTGCACCTTGTCCTATAAAGTAAAAAAGGGAGAAGTTGATTATGTGCCTTATGGAATGCACCAAGCAATTTGCACCATTTATTACGACGCTCATTACAAACCACATATACATGCAACTATTGAACATGCATAATACTAAAGGAATGTATTAATTGTTCATATCAATTTGTTAGTGGTTTGGATGGCTACATGTATGGTAACAACCTATGAAGAATAAATTAATGGTAACTTTTTTATAGTGAATGTTCACCTTGATTTAGTAAATGTCCATCGTAATCTATTTGGTGCCCTAAACCTGGACATTGGTAGCGAAGAGATTTGTTCAATTATTCAGTTATCGTATAACTGCATAAGAGACTCCTTATTCCAAAAACTATTACTATAGATCAAACCCTTGACTAACCTATAGTTATCCATGTTGAACTCAATGAAGGGTACCAATAGTTTCTATTGATTGGGATGAGAGATCCATCTCCCACTTTCCAACATAATTGATTAAAAATTCAAGCAACAACCAAATATACCTATCTATGAAGGGGATGCATATACTAGACATTTAAGTCTCTAATAAGTTCCTTTGAGCATATGTAGCACAATTCACTTAACTATATAAGGAATTGGGTCTATCATATGTACACCAACATTGTTCGGTAAGAAGGGCATGTTTTTGAGTTTAAAATTGTCGAATTCCTATGCCTTCTTCATCCTTTATCTAAAAAGTTTGGCTCATGATATCATGCAATTTGTTTTGTTTGTAGTAACTTCCTTGAAAAAATGTTGCAAGTAATAAGTCGCCTACACTTCCTTGGTAGGTAGTTTGAAATAATGCAAGTGATAAATCAAGATTAAAGAGAGAACATATTTTAATCAAAACAATCTTACTTGCTTGAGAAAGAATTTTTTATTACCAACCTTGAAGATATTATTTGAGATGTTGATAAATATCATCAAAGGTCTTACAACACCTCTATATACAATAATGTAACCTTCTAAATATTCTAAGGATTGGATATCTCAACATTGAATCATCTTACTCATGAATTTCATGAAATTATATGGAGTACTAGGGCTAAAGTTTATCTTTGATTTTACGCTGTTAATATTCAAATCCAAAAAAAGTTCAAAATTATCCAACAAGGCTCATACCATACGATAGGATTAGATCAACTTTGAAGAATAAAAGTAGGTCTTTTATAGACAACAAATGGTTAATGGATGGTGTTTGTTGACTTTCTTTAATACCTCTTATACTATTATATTTTGTTATGCTTTGAGTAGTCAGCAAGACAAGAGATTGGGACATAACATAACTAGGTATAGTGATCGAGAGGTCCATGTAGTCCAACCTTTGGATAAACAATATCAAAAAGATTACCATTAATCTTACCCTATAAAAGTTGAAGTAATACATTCCATAATCAAGTTTTGCCAATGTTAAGGAACATTCATGTGATGTGGTGGGTACGTCATGGGTACACCAAATATAATAAATTTTTTACCTCAAAACTAGCTTTTAGTAGTAGGAGTAAGGGTCGATCCCATAAAACTGATATTACCTTTTGTGAATAGAATAATGGGGTTTGAGTGCTACAAATAAACTAGCAAAGTAAATAGAGAATGACCACAATAAACTGAAAGTAAGAGTGTTCAATAATAAGAGTGTTGGTTTTTATTGATATCCACTATCAAGGGTTGCATTGATTATCGACAATAAAATTAATTTTATGTTGAATATCTACCATTGGGATGTTATCCCTATTTCTCCTTAAGTTTAGTTAATTGATAATAATCACCTTAACTAACCCTAATTAATAAGCAACTTTAACCAATCAGTAAAATTTAACTTATTAATCACATAAAAAATTAGAGAAACCGATAAAGCTAAACAACACAGACATATTAGCTATATTTAATCTAGTTAATTATTCATCATAGGATAACAATTTGTAATCATACAATTATTAATCTTATTTTCCTCTTTAATCAAAGGGATTAAAACTTTGTTGACATATGATTCAACAGTAGATTAAAACAAACAATATAGTAATAGGCTTCTTATCAATCATATGAAGTAGTCATGAAGAAGAAGAACATATGAATAATTAATACCCAAATAGAATTAAAACAATTAAACCTTAATCAAATCTCACAATGCATAAAATCCTTGAAGTTTCAATCTTCCTCAACCAACAAAAAAGACTTAGCAGTGTAAGGCCATAAGAAAAACCTAAAAGAAGATGAGAAGAAGAAAGGATGGAGAGAACTCTTGTTGATTGGATGATATGATGTCTTTTGCTACTTACTTTCCCTCTTATTTATAGATCAGAGAGTCCTAAATGAAGTAGGATTGTTTCTAGGTCAATTTTCAGCCCATCGAGCTTCGTTTTGGGTCAAAATAATTTTTGTGTGTGGATAAATTAACCTTCTACAGCTGTGATTGATGCATTGCTAGCTTGCGAACATTGTGACACTAATGTTTCTCAAATCTACGAAAGTGGTCAACATGAAAATTTTAATAGCTTTCGATAGCTATTGGTATCACCTTAATTAGAGTTTATATGAGAGAGATATGCCTAAATTTGTGATAAAAAGTCAAAATTCACCTTATAGTTCTACGGTTCTAAATTTTGGGTGTCATGAAGCTTTGATTTATCTTGAACATACCAAAGTGATAAATATAAAAGTTATAGATTATTGTTTTAACTTTCGACAAATATTTTGAATCACTTCAATTGGAGTTCGTATATAGGAGTTATGGTCTGATTAGTACTAAAAGGTCTAGAATCACTACAATTTAGTATTTTTTCTTGAATTTCTTCTCTTGTTCTCCTCTTTTCTTCTTTCTTTTATCTTACAATACAAAATACAAAACTGAGCTAATTTCTAATTATATTTTACATAAATAAAAAAAATTAAGTTTAAAGGTATTAAAATCATACTTAATTATGCACATATCATGATGCAACATAATTGACGAGAAATAAAATGATAAATTACCATACAATTTTTTCATATCCACTTTGAGAGCAGCCTAAAACTTTTTCTTCTTTCAACATTTGTGAATGTTATGTAATAGCTCACTTTGCTAGGATGATGTTATCAAAGATCATCAGTGTTATGGGGTGGAAGTCTTTGAAGGTTTGGAGGCACTCATTCTTTAGAATTAGTACTATGGTGGTACAATTTAGTTCTCTAAGCATACGTTCTTGGTTTATAAAAAAATGCACCCCTTGAACATCATTAGTGGATATAGTTATTACTTTAAGTCAGTTAGATGCATATAGGATATACTAATTAGAATGAAGGGAGAGGAATGGTCCCATAAAATTGATGCCTTATATATCAAATAATTCACTTTTAACTATATTAATCAAATGCATCTTAGATTTTCTAGATATGTTCCCACTCTTTTGACATTAATCACATGCTACCACATTAGTAGAGGAATCTTTAAACAAGGCAAGCTATAAAAACCTGATTATAGGACATTAGCAACTATCCTACTAGTATCATAATGTCTATTAGCTTTTCAGTCACAGTAATGATGCAAGATGTATTGTACCTCTTATTTAGGAACATATCTCCTTATCATATAAGTTGCACATATCTTATAAAGATACAATTCATCCTAATAGTAGTGCTTTGTATCAGTAAGGTATTTCTTCTTTTGGGTATGTAAAATCCTTCAAAATTCTATAACTTGAAAAGTAATTAGCAATGTCAATATACCAAGGACTATTTAAAAAAGAGGAAATAACAAAGAAAGTGAGGAAATCCTCATCCTTAAAAGTATTAGAATATGTAGTGTTGGTGTTAGTTGACTCCTATAATTCTTCAGTTGGGGTCTCATATTCTGATTCCTTATGCAACTCCTCTTAAGGTTTAGGATTCTTATTTTCCTTATCTATTACTTGCCTAAAGTGAACATGGGGAGTCTTAAATGAATTTTAGATAATTTACTCAATTTCAAATCTAAAGGTTAAACTCTCTTTTTCCACATATATTAAGGTGTTTCCTCTAGCTAAGTATGGTCTCCCAAGTATCAAGGATATATCATCATCAGTATTTGCTGTATTTATCACTAAAAATTCATTAAGAACTACAAAACCTCAAACTTAAACATAAAAATTACTAATTTTTCTTTGGATTTCTAATAAATTTTTCTAGAAATTGTACAAATATAGAAGTGGACTTTTATTGTCCTAATTTAAGTTTTGAAATGGAGACAATGGCATTAAATTAATATTTAATCCTAAATCACATAAAGCATTGCAAAATTACTTATCATCAATGGGACAAATTGTAAGAGACTTCCTTCGATCTTTACCTTTATTTAAAGGCTCAATTTCACTTGATTCAATTGGCCAGGCTTTGTTTGTTTCTCTTCTTTAATTATTTTTATTGTCATTATTATTCCTTGAGATTCTTTTTAGTGTTGCTTGGTAGAGTTCCTTAAGGGCAAATATTTAATAGATTAGCCAATTGACCTATTTTTGTTTCCATAGCCTTCATTGATGCTTCTAAAATCTAAAGCCTTAAATCAACCTACCTTGTCTTCTATGTATTATTCCATGGAAAACTAGGATAGTTATTCCTACCTAGGTTGTATGTATTGGAATATGGATTGTTCTGCTCCTATTAAAGTTCCAAAGTGTGTTGATAAATATAGTCACCAAGTGGCATTGTTCTCAAGAATTGGAATATGGATTGTTTCTATTTGAGCCATCAAAGATGTCCCTATATCCATATATATCACTCTAACTACCTTCTTAGATGTTAGCCTTTTCTAAGGACACTAATAGTTGTTAGATGCCATCAACCTATAAGGGCATGAGCTTTATTAGATGGCTTTCATGTAAGTGCAACATTTGCTATTAGATTAACAATGGTTCTTATAGAACCTCTTAGTCCATTATAAAAAGTTTGAATTTGCAACTAGTCAGGCATTTTATGGTGCAAAAACTTTCTTAAAAGTTCCTTATATCTTTCCTAAGCATCATATAAAGATATGGATTCAAATTGTGTAAAGAGGTGATTTCATTACTCATCTTTTATAGTCTTTAAAGAGGGAAATAATTTAGTTAGAAATTCTTAAGCATATTCCCTCTAAGTCATTATAGAGTCAAAGGGAAGAGAATTGAGTCAATTATTTGCCTTATCTTTGAGAGAGCAAGGAGAAAGTCTCAACCTAACAACATCTTTTAAAGCTCTACTGTACTTAACTAGGTCAAAAATTTTAATAAAATTTTTCAAATAAGCATTTGGGTCTTTAGTAGGTGAACCCTAAAATTGAATAGAGTTTTTAATCATTTGGATAGTTGATGCCTTGATTTCAAAATTATTGGCTTTCTTATGCTTGAATTCACTCCACCCATTAACGGAAGAGCATAATCCCTTATCACTCTATTAGCATAATCCTCAACCACGTTTCTATTTTCTCTAGTAGCTCTTAGCTTCCTAAGCCTCCTAAAAAAGTTATTTCAATTTCAGGATCAATAAGGGCACGATCCAAACTCTTAATGCATCGCATAAATACTCAGAGTATACTTGAAAAATAAAAAGAAAAGCTTGAATTTTAAAAAAAACTAACTTATGATATTAATTGACAATTAGTCAGGTTTTCTAGAAGTGATGTCAAAAACATGTTGAGTTAAATGATAACTATTGCACAAGCGCAAGTATCGACTGACAAAATGATACATGAGTATCAAGTCATTTCGTACAATGAATCTTATAAATTTAATTGAGTAACAAACCTTAAGTCCTCAAATTTTATCCAAGCAATAAATATTGAAAATTGAGAAAAGAAAACAATTAAAATAGTACATAAGTAAATAATGATAAGAATTCAATTTCACTAAATTACTTCATTTAATCTTTCTTCTTTCTTTTTACCATGTCTAACATATGGAATTATTAATCAAAGTCCTATAATATTTGTAAATCCTATATATAAAACTATTTATTCTCAAGATAAATACCATAATTGATGAATAAGTGAAGAATAAGTCAAATAGCATGTGAGAGCTCTTTTAGGCTATGTAAGGTATGAATGTATATCACTATGCTGCATACAAATTAAATAATTCACTTCTAGGCTAATAGGAATTAAACAAACACTACGTCATTCAATGGACAAGAAAATTAATTATCTTAATCAACAGTAATCAATTATATCTGAAACAACAAGTCGTTGATTAGGCAATTGGAAGTATTAATAATAGAATCATGTAAATAATTCAATAGATGTCATTTGCAAACAAGGAAAAAGAGTTTAGAATTAAACTAAATAAAATAGATTCATTAAATACCTAGAATTAAAAATCTTCTCCATAGAAACTAAACTAAACATCCTAATTATACAAGAAATCATCACAATCAAAGAATAAATAGAGCATAATAGAGAATTCCCCAATACTTTAAACCTTAGGAAAACCCCCAAAATTCTTAGTTACATTTCTTCCTTGCTTTGTGCCATTTTCCAAGGAGCTCTTCTCATAGTGCTTCACCCTCTAAATGCATTCTTAGGGTTCCCTTATATAGTCCTTAATCACATGCATATAATTTTAAAAGTAGTCAGGGGTCTCCGTCACAGAACTATAGTTCTCAATAATGATACATTTTTTGGAAACATAAAACCATGGTTTCCAACAAGGGGTCTTCTATCTTCCAATATTCATAACTTTCACCTTAAATAGGATTATGAGGCATATAATTTATTGTTGGAAAAATCATTTCATACCCTTTCATTTGGTATTAAGATCTCCCTAAACCATATAGAAACACTTGATTTACTCCATGCTATCATCCATAAGTTTGCATTCTTTTAACTCTTAGAACTTTTATGTTTGTTTTTCGATTCTTTAGCCTCCAATTGAGTATTACCTACATAATTACATAACAATAAGTCATCTAACTCTCATTTAATAAATTATAAACAAATCATAAGAATTAAGCCAAACCTCAAACCCTAGCAAACCTCAAAATCTAAAACCCCAAATCCAAAAGCCCTAAACATTAAACCGTAAAGCTTAAATCTCAAAATACCAAAACTATAAATCTTAAATCTTAAATCTCAAAGCCTTAAATCTTGAACCTTAAACCTCAGAACCTTAAACTCTAAAACACCAAGAGTTTTTGGGGTTTGGTTTTGAAATTTAGGGCTTTGAAGTTTTAGGTTTAGGATTTTGGGGTTTAGGGGTTTGCTTTTTTGGGGTATTGAGGTTTAACGTTTAGAGTTTTGGGATTTGAGATTTAGCGTTTTGAGGTTTAAGATTTGCAGTTTTCGAGACTTAAATTTTTGGGGTTTGTAACCTACTGGTAAGATTTGGAATTTGGAGTTTCAGTTTAGGGTCTTAGGATTTGGTGTTTTGAAGTTTAAGGTTTAGAACTTTTAGATTTTAGATTTTGGGGTTTCAAGATTTTGAATTTTGAGGTTTAGAGTTTTATATTAAGGGCTTTCAGGTCTAGGTTTCCAACACATACTTTGTCATATGATTTTTTTAGTTTGTCTTTTTAATATTTTGTGTCATGTTTTTAAATTTTAAAAAATAGATCTTTCAAATAGTTTTTTTAAATATTTTTTTAGGTTTTTTCTTCAAAACTATTAAAATAATAAAGCAAAAACATATTCAAATAGACCTTTATTGGCCTAAAGTCCCTAACTGAAAGGGGAGAAGAAATCTTGGGGATTATGGTATATGTTTGGTTCAAAATCCTCAATATTTTTTTGAAAGTCTTAAACCCTACACTGTTTAAGTAAGAACTTATTCATTACAATAGAGTTTCAGAGAGATTAATCTTACAGTAGTATACAAGTATATCCGAAGAAACCAAAAATCTTCAACTAGTGTTGGCAGTTTAAGAAATTTTTAACCATGAGCAGTACATCAATCTTAAGTAAGTTTCGTATTGATGGAAGAACATGGTGGACCATAGGCTTTATCAAACAGCTAGGTCACGACTTACAAGGTCATGTTTAAAATGGTTTCTAAGTCTAGGAAGATAATGATACGATGTGTAGGGAGAACATTAATTAGGGGTTTTGACTTCTCAAGTTATGACAAGAAATTCTCATATATTCAAGAGTATTGTATGGTTTTAACAACAACTCTAGTGGATAAAATCAGCATGAAATTTAATGTCCTTAATTTTCATCTTACGTAGATGCTACACAGAGAAAGAGTGAAAAAACAAGTCAAATTTATTGTTTGAAAGAAACAACTTATGAAAGAGAGTTATGCCAGGCACCGGTGATGAATTAAAAGAAAACAATGCAATCATGAGTGGATAAGTTCCAATTAACCAGTAGCCTAGATAAATGCATTTAATGTTTAAGAAATTTTGGTTATATAACACACCCAATGATGAATTAAAAGAAAACAATGCAATCATGAGTCACTACTAGAAAAATCCTATTTAGAGACAGAATTTTTTCGTCTTTAAACAGGAAAAATTCTATCTCTAACGTAGTTAGAGACGGAATCAGAGAAAGAAATAATTTCAACTCTAAAAACGCGGTCGCTAAATTTTAGAGACGAAATATTTTCGTCTCTAAAAGTAATATATCTGTCTCTAAATTTGGCTAGAAATTCTGTCTCTGTAGAGACAGAATATTCCGTCTCTGGAATCGGAGATGGATTTTTCCGTCTCTAGAGTCAAAGACGGATTTTTCCATCTCTGATTCTAGAGACGGAATATTTCGCCTCTGTCCCTCCCTAGAGTCAGAGACGGATTTTTCCATCTCTGACCCAGATACGGAATCAGAGACAGAAAAAATTCTGTCTCTAATATCAGTAATATATTAGAAAATATTTTAAAAAATTTCAAACCTATGAACCAGCAACCAATATAATCCAACAGCCAAAAACCAAACATTTCAGGCAGAAATATCAACATAAATTTTAAATAATGTCAAATCTCTTATCATCCAGAAAAATATTAACATAAATTTTTAATAATCCCATACCTATTATCATATAAATAATTACATGACATGAAAATATCAGCAATCAAACACTTTTGCATCAGTAATACATAACACAAAGTCATAAATAACATAAACTATCATGATCCATTAGCA
The DNA here is from genome assembly GCA_037074535.1 of Gleditsia sinensis. Lineage (NCBI taxonomy): Eukaryota > Viridiplantae > Streptophyta > Magnoliopsida > Fabales > Fabaceae > Gleditsia > Gleditsia sinensis. The sequence goes on from CM073472.1 coordinate 50,676,413, forward strand.
GCATTACTATTTTGCTCATTGTTATTATTCTCTTCTTCTCTAGGTAGAGATGAGGACATTCTTATACTACTATCTATCATGAGACGTCGAAACATCCGATCCCATTCCTCAACCTTTTGCTTTAACATAAGATGTTCATCTTCACTCTGTTTGAGCCGTGCAGATAAAGCCTTAATTTTTACATTCATAACAGAAGAGAAATTTGCTGAGACTTCATCAGAAGCGGAAGACCTAGAAAAGGAACTTGCTGCCAATACATTATGTGCTTGAGATCCTAATCCATATATCCATCCTTTATTGTTCATGCTGCCAACCACATCCAAATAAACAACATTGTATGAATGTTGGGTGGAGTGTTGGCTAGAACCCTCATCGCTCTGAGATTCGGACTGTCTCTCAGCTATTTTTGTTCGATACATTTCCTGAAAAAATAAAATTATTAAAAAAATGAATATTTGTAAAGAAATGAAAATAAAAGAGTAGTGACTACATACAGTAATTCTTCCTTGTTGGTCGTTGAACCATCCCGATGGCTTCCCTTTAGACTGGTGAAGCCGTTCATACAACTCAAAACATGTTGGTTCTTTACTCATTTGTACCCTCTAAAATAATAAAAAGTTAAGTAATATTGAAGTAAGAACTTAAATCATTATATATTTGACAGAAATTACTCACCATTCTTTTGGCATGCTCTCGTGCAGATATAGACTCTTCACTATGTACATTAAATCCTTCTTTGAAAAGTCTATTTTGTTTATTTTTTTTGGTTTTATCTTGCCAGTCTTCACTATCCCATTCAGCCCTTAACTGTTGTAGCTTCTTTGGTGGAATCCAAGCACCCTTGTCCTCACCGCTACACACCTTAAACAATGCATTTGTTAGGGATGTTGATCTCCTGCTGTCAAATGACCTTTTAATATTGTGCTCATCATTGTCTAACCACTTAAAATTTGCGTAAACAAAGAAAGTAAACAAATTAACATAACATTCACATATTTTTAAAAAAGATATCAATAAATATGATAGAAAATGTTACATATTACCTTGAACTCCTCGAACCACATTTTAATGGTATTGTTGTCTACTTTTCCCCAACTGGACCAAGCACCTTCAAATTTTTTCTTGAAAATCGTTGTGATGACACCTCTTGTTAAGATGTAAGGATAAAAGCTAAAAGTATAGATATCAATTTAAATAAATATACTGACAAAAAAAAACACACACACATATTACTTACGTGTTCCCAGATGTAGATCTAATCCAAATTCGACCATCTATGTCCCTTGTTCCCCATTGAATAGTCTGTGGTGTGAAAGGAACTGGCTTAACATTTGGACATGCAGATGGATTAGGAGATAGGACACATATGGTATGTGTAGGTGGGTAGGGGCAACTGTACTAGAAAGATGAGGAGATGAGGCACTGGAATGCTCTACTTGTGAATGGGAAGATGGAGTAGAAGTATGACAAGTTTGGGAAAAGGGAGATGAAGTAAGTGTATGTCCAGTGTGGATCTAGTCAAGTTGAGCTATGTCAGTAACATGTGATGTGTCTGGTTGTGTATATGGCTGAGAGATAACCCATCCCCACCCTCTACCTCTACCCCTTCCTCTACCTGTCATCTACAGACAAAAAGATAATCATCTATTCCGATTAAATTTGATGACAATTTAGTAATAAAAGATACAAATAATTACAAAAGACAATAATAACGAAACTTATAACCATACTACCATAGATTTATAACCTACTTCAAAAATACATAATATATGATCTACATAATACACTTAGTAAAATGAAGAAACCTAACAATACCTAAACATCTTCATCATTATCATTTTCTTCCTCTGCTTCTTCATTTTCCCATTTTCCTTCTTTCTCAGTATCTTCTTCATCCACATCTTCTATTTCAATATCTATATCTGTATCTACTTTATGTAGGTTCAAAGAAGAACCATATACTTCATCCATAGGGCCTTCAATATCAACAAGACTCTGCTCGAGATTGTCATTTGTAACTATTACAGGTGATTGCATTGATGACTCTTCTTGGTATGGAGCATCGCTTTCAGGCATTTTAGTTTGTACTGCGATTTGTATTATGATTCGTGCCTTAATTTTGATCACTACTAACCAATCACGTTGCCCTTCAGGATATTGTGTATAATATACTTGTGTTGCTTGTTGTGCAAATATAAAGGGATCATAATTTTTATATCTCCTAGATGTTCTAACCTCAACAATCCCATAGTTATCTACCTTTGTTCCATGATTTAAGGTGGGATCAAACCAATCACATTTGAATAGAAATAACATCTTTATAGGCCATCTTGTATAGTGTACTTCAATAATGTCTATTAAAACCCCATAATAATTATTTTCTGTTGTTTCATCCGTACCACCTTGACAACATACACCAAAATTTGTTGTACCTATGCCTTGGCCATGATCTTTTGTATTAAATTTATAACCATTTACATAATATGATGGCCATTTGTTGGCTTTTCTTTGAAGACCCCATGCCAAACTCTTTAGAAGGACATCTTTGACATTATTATTTAACACATAGTCATCAAATATTTAAGTCAGTCTCACATAAGAAGAAAAATGTTAGAAAATAAAGAATTAAGGAGAATTTGTGCAACATACGTATTCTTTAAACCAAATAGGAAACATTGTGGAGATTTGTATGTCCACTTCCAAGTCACTCATCCCAAATTCTTGTAACATATTAGTATATGTGCTACATTTAGAAAACATATTAGAACAATTTATAGTGATATATATATTTATATAACACTTAAATGAGCATTTTATACACTTACATTCAAAATGGCTCCACTTTAGGACAATTTAGAAGAACATATAAATGTGCGGTTTGCAAGTCCCTTTCTTCCAACATGAAGGATATGCATCTTCCGGTTGGACGGCCATGATAATTAAAGATAGAAAGCGGTGGTCTAATTGAACAACCTTCACCTCCATCATCATTTCGTGGTACTTGAGTCCTTCTACATGGAACATCAGGTGGATAAGAGTAGGATGCAAATGTAAAGGTCTCTTCTACCAAATAAGCTTCACAAATTGATCCTTCAACTGCAGCTGTGTTCTTCACCTTGTCTTTTAGTGTGCGAATAAACCTAATACACTTAATTGATATATTTAATACTATGAATATGATTCCATAATTTAAAAAAAAAACAAAAAGGATACATAACTTTACCTTTCAAATGGATACATCCATCGATATTGCATTGGACCTTCAACCCTTGCTTCGTATGGCAAATTAATTGAAAGGTGTTCCATTGAGTCAAAAAAACTTGGAGGAAAAATTTGTTCTAATTTGCAAAGAATGACTGGAATGTTTTGCTCCATCACATGTAAAGTATCCTCTCGCAACAATGGCGAAGTCAATTCTCGAAAGAACTAACTAAATTCTGTGAGTGTGTTCTAAATAGGCTTTGGTAATACTTTGAATGCAACTGGGAGCAAGCGTTGCATAAACACATGACAGTCATGACTTTTCATACCAAACAACTTTGCTTCTCTCATGTCAACACACCTTGATAATGTAGAGGCATATCCGTCTGGCAGTTTCAATTTTTAAACCCATTCACACACCGATAATCTTTGTTACTTAGTTAATGTGTATTTTGCTTTGGGTTTAATTAGCTTGCCATCTCTTCCATCCTGCAGCTCTAATTCATTTCGTCTACAAATTTCTGCCAAGTTGAGTTTTGCATTAAAATTTTCTTTTGTCTTACCTTTAATGTCCATCACTATGTATAAAATATTCAAAAAGACATTTATCTTAATATGCATAACATCTAGATTGTGTGGAAGAAGATTTGTTTTCCAATATGGCAGCTTCTAAAATATAGATTGCTTCGTCTAGTTGTGAATAACTCCATACCCTGGGATATTATCATATGTTTCTTTAGTTATGCTAGGCATATGTCTAACCCTTTCCAACAATTCTTCACCTGTTAACCGAGGCAAAGGTAAAGATATTTCAGTATGTCTCTTTCGAAAAGCATTCTTATTCTTTCTGTAACTATGATTAAGTGGGAAGAATTGTCGATGACAATCAAAGAAAGACATTTTCCGACTATGTCGAAGGGTGAATACCTTTGAACACTCCATACATATTGGACAAGCAAGTTTTCCCATTATCATCCAACTTGAAAGCATCCCATATGCAGGAAAGTCATTAATGGTCCACAACAAACAAGCTTTCATGTTGAAGTTTTGTTTTAGTGAGACATCATAAGTCGTAACACCAGTATTCCATAAAAGTTTGAGGTCATTTATAAGTGGTTGCAAATACACATCAATTCTATTCTTTGGATTGGAAGGACCAGGGATTATAATGGTCAAGAATAAGAACTCTCTTCTCATGCACGTCCAAGGGGGAAGATTGTAAATGGTAACAATAACTACCCAACATGAATAAGTCTGACCTGTTTTATCAAATGGAGCAAATCCATCAGCACACAAACCTAATCTCATATTTCGAGGGTCTATTGCAAATTCAGGATATTTTTCATCGAATTTTTTCCAGGCTTCGCCATCAGATGGATGAGACAAAGAGCCTGTCACCCTCACAGTTTCCCAATGCCATCTCATTTGACTTGCAGTTTACATTGAGGAATAAAGTTTTTGTAGCCTTGGAATAAGTGGAAAATACCACTTTTTTTTTCACTGGAAGCTCTCTTACTTTGCCATTTCTGATGACCCTTTTGTAACGCTCTTCACCACAAAATTTACAATAATGAAGCTCCTTATCAAGAGGACTATGATAAATCATGCATCTGTTTTGACAACAATGAATTTTTATACAACCTAATCCTAATTGCTCCACTGATTTCTTTGCACGGTAGAGGTTTTTAGGCATATGATTTTCATTTGGCAATGCATTTCCCATAAATTGTACCCATCAATTGAAAAAATTCTCAGATATGTTGAAGTCCGACTTGATACCCAAAGCTTCCACTGCAGCTGACAATTCAGAATAATTTTGACAACTGTCATACAAAGGAACATATTAAAAAAATTTGGCTTCCAGGTTAGGATCTTCATCCCTTTGTTCGCAATGACCAAAACCTTTTTGCTCTATATAATTACCAATAGATGGTCCAGAAGCATCCATTACCCTCTGTTCCTGATCATTGAAGCATGCCTGAAAGTCACTACTTCCATAATATGAGTTTCTTGAAACCATTGGTGAAAGAGAGATCTTGGTTCATCATGGTTGGTCCAATAATAATAATTACTCATAAATCCCTTCATACAAAGGTGGGTTTTCACTTTATCAACTGAAAAATACTTCTGACACTTACATTTTTTACAAGGACATATCAACTTTCCTACACTTTTAAAATGATCCTGACTACAAGCAAACTCTAAAAACTCAACAACTCCTGCCATAAACTCATTTGTAACTATTCTCTTATCAGGACCCACCCTATTATCCATGCACTTAGGATGTTCAGGAACTTCCATCCTATTTTTAGGCATACATGAATCAAAACAAACATCTTAATTCAATATAGCACAAATTATAATAACATATTGAAGCAATACCAACATCAAAGACATAATGTGAATAGAAATCAATTTTTCGGTTAACAGACGTTTTTTTTTTGCTCTTTTTCTTGGCTGCATGACATAATTTTCAATTCATGTTTGTGTTGAGAGTAGCTGTTTTCAAGCTAAAAAAGCATCATGTGTGTGAAAATTTGTTGAGTTCACATACATTTTTATTAAGTTTTATACACTCCAAGCATCTTACTTGTCACTATCTATAAAATAACTAATAATACTCTTTTCCAAAACACCATTAATGAAAATGTCTTAGTCTTTGATTTAGAGATGTTATGAGCTTTATACCACTAGACAAATTGAATATCTTTAAAATCTGATTTAGAGATGTCATGAGCTTTATACCACACTTCTACAAATTCACTGCCTTTGTCAGCTGGTTGTCTTTATAATTTGATTTAATCGAGCTAGCTAGGTTAAACATATTCCAATTGAATATCTTTAGAATCCAATAAAGTGATTATCTCTACATCCTTCCAATCCTAACTAAGAAACTTCTCCTCCTGGGGGAAGTATGCTGTTGAAATAAGGGACCCATCAAAGCAGGGGGTAAGGCTGTGGCGGGGGATGTTTGATACAGCAGAAGAAGCAGCTAGAGCATATGATCGAGTTGCCTTCAGCTTGAGGGGTTGGAAGACTTTCTTGAATCAGAAGAAGAGAAGAAGAAAAGGAGGGGAGATTGAGTACTAATTCATCGAACCATTTCTTTTCACTCTTCCTCTTTCTTTTTCTATTTTTTATTTTTATATGAATAGTACTAGTATATATTGTAGGATATATTTCAGATACAATATATATGAGATATAGTGAAGTTTATAATTTTTTTTCCTTTTTGGTTAGTGGGTTCAGAACCATATATTTAATCCATAATTTCGGCTAGGGTTAGGGTGAATAGTTAATACATAAGCAATTCTAGGTATAGAGATTAGGAGAAACAACAGCAAATGGTGCTTCCATTTATCTGAAAAGAGTACCTAGAAAATATGCTTAAAAGGTTCCACATGGAAGGCCACAAAATTGTCACAACTATAATGGCATAGCATATAAAAGTTTCTACAGAAGATTTACTTAAAACAAACCATGAGTTTAGTCACATGTCTTTCATGCTATACACCAGTGTAGTAGGCAATGTCATGTATGCCATAATGTGCATAAGGCTTGATTTGGCCTATACAGCAAGTAAGATTAGTAGATACATAGAAAATCTAAGAGCAAAACTATTGTAGGCTATGAAATGAATGTTTAGGTATTTGAGAGTAATCACCAAGTTAGGGTTAATTTACACAATGGCTAGAAGTTTGAGAAATGAGGCTTTGGGGTAAGTAGACTCAAATTATATAGGCTATATTGATAATAGAAGGTTTTTAAATGGATATATATTCTAGTTTTATGGGAATACTATCAGCTAAAAGCCAACACTATAGTATGTAGTTTCCCTTTCAATAACAAAAGCTAAGTTCATAGCTTTGCAAAATGTTGTAAAAGAGAGACAAGGTGGACTAAATGCATGGCAGCTAGCTTGGTAGTAAGTGGAGTGGTTGTAGAAGTGAGGTATGATAGCCAAAGTGCAATACACTTCACCAAGAATAATGTTGACCATGAAAAAATAAAGCACAAAAATGTAAGTTTATTTTTCGTAAGAGACATCACATTGCTAGTGGAAAAGTCAAATTGGAAAAGGTAGATACTAGAAAAAGTTCAACATATATGTTGACAAAGGCATTGGTATCACCAAGGTTCAACCACTACTTGAACTTATGAATATAAAGGAAGCTAGTTGTGTAAAAATAGCATAAGTTGTGTAAAAGTAGCAGTATTCAAGGTGCTGGAATAGTGGGATATGGCTTTATTATAATTTATTCTTAGATTAAATTCCATATTTATAGACTTATTCAAATTAATATAATTTTCTTTATAGTTACTATTTCGGCTAACCTTAGGAAACAATTCGTATTTATAAATTTCTTTTAGTTAAACTCTCTTAGAGAATTAGTTAATCCTTAGTATTTTTTTGGTTAATTTCTTCCTTATTTCTTCGTCCCAATTCAGCTATAGCTTTATTCACATTTACATTTTTCCTTCCTAATGAGTTTTGCTATATCCTTAATTCTATATTTGATATCTAATTTATTATCCTCAAGTTGAAATATCAAAGGGGTCTTCCAAGTTAAGTCTACATAATTTTTCTTATAAACTTCCTTATTATCCCATTAGGGTTCCACTTACCACTTCTTTAATATTAGACCCTTTGTCACTTACCATGTAAAATTAGATCCATTTTTATATCAATTATTACTAATGCAACTCTTTTTAATCAAGGAATTGTTCATTTTTCCATATTAGTCAACTATTGGAAATTTTAGTGCCATTACTATCATCCTTACAAATTCAAATTTTCTTGTTTCACATCCATTGGTCTTATTTCAAATTAAGCTAGGGAACCTTGCTTTCTCTTAAGTATTAGTGTGAGTACTCAAGTAGCAATTTAAGTATTAGTGTGAATATTCAAGTAGCAATTCATCCACCAAAATGGTAAAAGTTATTATTCATTTGGCAACTCCCATTCTCCTTCCATCCTTGAATTTAGTCCATTTAGGTATCTTTTATTTTTATTCCTTCCCTAATTTACATGATGTCTATAAGGTGTCAAAAAGTTACCCAACATTTCTATTTATTTTTCCACACCCACTTCTACCTATTACTAACCTAAAACTCATAACAAAGTTTAGATATCTAAGCCACATTCTCATTACCATTCACTTATTTTATTCATGTCCATCAACTTTACGCTATCACTTCCACATGTTTATTTATTTCATGCATTGTATAAACAAATTTTTCATCACACAGAACACTTCAAATTAATCATAGCTATTTTTAGGTTTTTGCTTCATGAATTCAGCCAACCTAGATAATTCATTTCCAAATTACTTTTTGCTTTCATTTATCCACATATTCTCCATTAATTCCATTATACTTTAACTATTCATCATTATCATGAGTAAAAATTCCAATTAATACCCTAGAAAACCCTAAAACCCGAGACTACTTCTCCTTTAGCTTCCAAGTTTCTAGCTTCCAAACTTGTAATTAAATTCTTCCATTACCTCAATTTCTTAATTATTCATCCTCATACAAGCATACATCATTTAAATCTTGGCCAGAATGGCAATATTCTAGCCATTCTATGCAAAATTAATACACATTCAAAGCATATTTTTCAACACAAAATACATGGTTTACATGCATATAGATAAAACCCACCTATGGCTAGCAACTAGAAAACTAAAATACAATATTTTTCTTGAAGTTCTAAAGTTAGAATCTTACTTAAATTATACAGATTTCAAGGTGTTTTCAAAAGAAAATCATTGTTAAACGTACCTAGAACAAGTTTCTTACAGCTTGCTTGGCTAGTTTTCACCTTGCTTCTCCTTCCTTCCTTAGATATGGCTTGGAGTTCTTCTCCTCACTCCCACTATTCCAGCACTTTTTCATGGCAGAGAAGATGAGTTTAGAGACTTAAAGATAACAAATAACTAACAAGACGTTAGAAGTCACCTCCTAACTATTCATCATAGAATATCCGGAACCATAGGTCTGACTGGACTATATATTCATAGAATATCATTGGCCCTATCAAACACATATAAAATATACAGACATTTCCTGACTATCTATATTCACATATATTCTCCTAGCTCTATCAAATAAATACAAAGCATATAACAAGTTCACATTATGCATATTTCTCAAGATCACAAGGTAGTAGATAAATCACAAATTTCACAGCTCTCAAGTTTAATTTCATAATATATAATATTTAACACCACAATCACTATACAAATTGTAGGTACTAAAACTATCAAAACACAATTTACTAAGTCACATTTGATCCTTTAGTTTACTAAGCACACTATCTTTCTTAAATATATCCAAAACATTTGTCAACAAGGAACATATATAATTACATATAAGTTACAACTAGTAGCCATTAAATACTATTTTTCACTCACTGATTTGATGAATTGCCACTTATGGAATTAACTAATGTCACCAAGTCCAAAATTGAAAAACATGGGGTCATTCACAGTTTTTTGAGTTACTTATCTTTAAACTCAAGGAGAATTTCGGTATTATGAAATATTTAAATTTAGGAGCTCAAACAATTAGAAACTTTGTTTAGGCATTTTATCAAACATTTGGTATGCATAGTAGATTTCAAATTTGAGAAGAAAAAAAATAGTGTGAAGTTTCGGGCAACTAGAAATTCAAAGATTGTATAAGAGATTTTATAACAAAAATTTAGAGTTCACTGTAGAGTTAAAAAGATGCTAGAAAAGGCAAAAAAGTTTCAAAGAAGAATTATGTAAAATGTGAATTCCTTTATGTATTAGGGAACAAATATGTGTTACTTTATACCTCAACATGAAATCCTAATTACTACTTCAAATGAATTCTATAGAGCTCAAATTACTTTAATCATAGTCTATCTAAGGACTAAGTAAAAGAAAATCACCTAAAGTTGCCAAAACTCATATTTCAAGAAGTGGGTTAGTCTAAGGGGGCGTTGTTTGTATGTAGCCAGTGGTTTCAAAGCAGTGGAAGATTACCTTCTTCAAGAGAAATTATTGAAGAAGGTAATCATCCCATGTGACAAAATAATAAAACATTTACAAAATTAAATATTTTTCACTTCTCTTTTATTAAAATTTTCAAAGTTAATTCTAAACTAACACACTATAAATACAACAACATATACATATGTTAACAAAATAATATCATAAAGTGCAAAATAAATTTTTTTTTTGAGTTAAACTATCTATAAACAAGGTGGCCTTCAATCTAGTAATTAACTTAATGATGAATGAAATGTAACTAAAGTAACGAGTAATCACTATCTGTAGAACAATAACATGATTGCATGTAGTGGCAATATTACAATTAAATGGCACTATATATCTCAATCATCCCATGGTTATTATTTGTGGAAAACAATATGTTGCCACACAACTTACATAAAATTCTCATACATTGTAGCCCTTACCTCTCATATCAAAGTCATGACCTATCTCTTATTTGGTTAAGTCTTATTATATGGTCTAAAGAATATTCAGATTGGTTCACGATTGAATTTTTTTTCTTTTCAAAGAAATATTAAATACCTCTTGAATTAAAAAGAGTCATTTATACAAAGATCAAATTTGAATAAGGGCCACAAGGGAGTGAAGAAGAAATAAAAGAAGAGAGACACTAATTAAAACCATGAATTGAATAAATAGTATGCTTATGAAAATCCTTATACCTGAACTTCCTACCCCCTCTCTCTGCTCTTCTATTTCACCTCCCACTCCTATATATTCCTCTCTAGTTTAAGCGACATCTCTGACTAGATATATAGCTATCAAAGCCTACCATAAGTTGATCTTGCTCAGAATCAAGGAAAGTGTTGTTACTTTGGCTGAGATTTTCTTCTTTCGCACCACCTGTTATGGTGCTTTATTTTTGGGCTGGTCCCTCCATTTCTATTTTGGTTGTATGTTTTGATTATGAGACCTGTGTCTGGATAGGATGAAACAGCTTATCAGAGATTTGTCTAGGCTTCCCTGTCATGTGCTTACGTTGCTAGTACTGGTTTTTGGGAGCTCTTGCAATAAATTTCCTATAATTTAAGATGTAGTTGTTAGTTGTTTGCTCTTGTAGATTTTATTGTATCTTCTAATCATTGTAGCCGATTTTTATATATGTATTTTTTAATTTGGTTTTGCTGTTCATTTCAACATTTCAACGTTATTGGTGCTTTGTTTGCCTTTTATCCTCTTAAATTTAATTATTCTAAGTTAATTCTGCAGATAAGTTTTATAGCTCAAAAAGAAAAAAAATTCTAATATTTTTAGAGACTCGGGGATCAACTTTAATGTGCTCTAGGTGATTAAGTAAGTCTTACGTGTAAATTAACGCTAGTAATACTCATCTTATGCTTTGGATCAAATTTTAGCTACATTTGTTCATGGATGGATGCAAAATTTAGACAAACTTGCAATATTCTGATAAAAAAGATGTAGCATATTATTCTATTCAAATCATGTAGCATATTATTCCATTCATCAATTCCAAACCTCTAATTCCTCTTCGGCTCCTCCTCCTCCTTCCCCTCCTCTCAAGGAAGCCCTTCCTCTCCTAAACAATTTAAGCCTAAAAAATTAACAGGAAAATGAACCCTCAAAATATAGTGCAGAAGCACTAGAAGATCGGGAAGAGAACAAGAGAAAGGATCACAAAGAGGATCAGAATTGTCTTATTTTCACTGGTAGTACTAAAGAAAAAGATGATAATAGAACTGTGACTGTAACCCTACGCATAGGGCTTCCTAGAATGAGTAGTAGTACTTCTTCTCTTATGGGGTTAAGAAGGCAGATCTCAACTTATGCAAAAATAGCTGAAAAAAAGGAAGTAGGTGTAGTTTTTGGACACCCTTTTGATAAATTAAACAAGGGTCAGTATTGGATTCCCTCCCCTTCTCAGATTCTCATTGGTCCTACTCAGTTCTCATTCCCTATGTGCTCCAAAACTTTCAACAGATACAATAATCTTCAGGTAATTAAAGTAAAGCCCCACTAGATTTTTGTTTTTAATTTCTTGTTCCTTTTCTAAAAAAATTGCTAATTTTTATTTTAGGCCCTTCCTGCACTGTGTTTCATCATTTTGGTTTCTTAATTTATCCCTTCTACATGGCTTTATTTTATTTTTCCTTCTGTGATTCATATTTGAACGTGATTATTTGGCTCAAATTCAGTACTTTAATCAGGAACTTTTGTTTTCTTAAGAAAATTTAACTATTCTTGAAATGTTCCTTCTGCTTTTATGTCACCTAGAAGCAGAGCGGTAATCTTCTCTGATCTAACCTAATCACATGATGTGGAACTATATGCAAGAACAGAGGAAAAGATGAACTCAAAACAAATTCAAAGCTGTTTGTGGGCAAACTTTTCCTGCTTTTTCTTTTCTATTTTTTCCCTCTGTTTGAGTTGTTAGGCAACCTAATACATTTAAGCTCTAATATATTCCATTATTAAGTTTTGGGGAAATGAATAAGTCCTAGAGGAGTCTAAATTCTAAATCTTGCTATCTATCAAAGAAAATGGGCAAAAAGTTTCTAGCAACCTAATTTAACATTTTGAAACTCAACTGAATAATAAATACCCAGATAATTTAACATTCTCTTTTCCCCCACATCCAAATTTTACCCCTGCTAATTTCCTGACTGATATAAGAAAGTTCAATTTTGTGCCAAAACAAGCAGAGATGCCATAATAATTATCAGATGAGGTCCACGTTAATGCCAAACCAAAACAAGCAGTATATAAGGTAGCAGCTACAGGTCCACGTTAATGCCAAACCATACCCAGGATAACTTAATTTATCAGATGATTCAGAGAACAAATAGATAAAGCATCTAGTTTTCCTACATGGTATATAAGCTTAAAAATTGTTCTATAGAACACCACCGCCTGTCTAATCCTAATGGTTTCCAATTCAAAGTTGAAGAAAAATCCATAACCAGGAACCCAGAAAAACCCACAGAAACCTCTGATACAACTCAAGAATAGTGTAAGTAACAACCAACAGACAAAAATAACCCAGAGTCTGCATCTGGGGCTGAAAGATTTTGACAGAACACCCAATCTTTGCGTAAAAGAAAAAAAATGTAATATCCAACTCTGAGAAAACAAGGAATTTTGATGGGAGTTTTTTTACTACAACTTTCATAAAGGAAAGAATACGCAGATTTATAAGTGTAAAATAGAAACCAAGATATCACAATTGCAAGCAAAGAAAGAAAGAGAGAGAGAGGCAGAGGAAGAGGAATAATCTTGCAAGGGAAGAAGAATACCTAAGAAATTTGTACACTGCAGTCTATGAGGGCCAAGAGGCGAAAACAGGGAGGTCACCGTAGGCCGGAGTTTTCACGGCGAGATTCGCAGCACCCGCGGAGACCTGGACGAGATGATGCTAGGGCACAATGCTAGGGCACAATGCTAGGGCACAATGAGATTCTAGAAGAAGAGGTGAAGGGGAGTTATCGGGAGGCTAGGGCACGATGAGATTCTGGAATAGGAGGCAAGGGGAGTTCTTGGAAGGCAGAGTAGAGCGTGTGATGGGTAAGGGGGCTATGCAGTCCATCGAGCTTGGACTCTCCCATGTCTAGGCCTGTAGTCCAGTTTTGAAGTGGACCTGATTGTTTGTGTTTTTTTTAACTGATCTGGTATCTTTTAATTTGAATTTTATGTCTTTTTAATGATTGAATTTTCTGTATCTTTTTTTAAAACTAATCTTATATCTTTCAATTTAAACTTTATATATGTTTAGTGATTGGGCTTCGGCCTTTTGTCCAAAAAAAATCAACATTCATTCACCTAGTCAAAAAAACTAGTCCAAAAAAAAACCTTGTAAAAAAATATGTAAAATTTATTCACCCAAATAAGCTCTAAGGTTAAGGGGGTCTACTTGATTATGCATTAGATTTTTTATAATTTTTTTTATAAAATATTTATTTTACTTGGCTGTAAAAATAAGTAAGGTTGATCATAATGTTATACAATATTGACAATAAGTCAAGAGGGTCGTTTCATATTGCAATCTATTTTATTTCACGCCACTTGAGTAGGCGCAAGGCTTCTTGTACAGAGCAATATTAGGTGTGGCATTATGTAAATCAACCAAAGTAGAAACTCCACCTTTTAAGTGATTTGGCTTTTTAAGTTTTATTTTGACATTATATGAATAAATTTCGTATTAACAATCTCAACGTAAAAAAAATTCCTATTTAAAATTTTTTAAATAAATAAGTTTAACTTTGAATATTTTAAAATCTTAAATTTATTATATTTTCAAATATAAATTTAAAGATAGATTGCTTTATGTTATATTTAGTTCAAGATTTTGTTATTTGGTTCACATATTAAGTTATTTGCAAGGATACATGTCTTGATTCAAAAAATATTTTTTTTTCTTCTGTATTTTGAAGTATTTTCACTTATTTATCTTACATTTTATTTTTAATAATTTTTTTAAATTTAATTTTATAAAATAAATATTTTAAATGACCTTTTATATATTTAAAAGAAAATTTCAGATTTTTAACAAATCTTTATATTTCTCAAGTTTATTTTCTTTTTAAATTTAAAAGACAATATAATTTTTTAAATGATTTGTTCAAAATATTAAAATTTAAAAAATATATTACAATAAATTCAAAACGAAAATAATCCAAATTTTCAAAAAAAAATTTGTTTATTTATAGATTTATTTTTTATTTAAAAATAAGACTAAAAAAAATTCTAGCGTGAGCTTTTTTTTTTCTTGGATAAAAATTTCTTCTTCTATGGTAATTACAGATAAAATAATATTTTTATAATTTTTTAATAGTATTCAATGACATAAAATATAAAAAAATATGATTTAAAACACACTTATATTTCACATAAATTTTCATTTACCTCTTTTAACCTCATATTTTTTATTTTCGAATAATAAACACCTATACACACACACACACACACACACACACACACAAATATATATATATATATATATATATATATATATATATATATATATATATATATATATATATATATATATATATATATATATATATATATATATATATATATATATATTGATCAAAATTATATTACATCCAAATTTAAGCATACATATATTTATTGTGAAGATATATCTTTATTTTTCATAAATGCTTATTTCTTTTTAAAATTATTAAATTATTTCTCATAATATTAATAAAATAGATCTATTTATCAATTCTGAAAACTGTTAAATGAAAGTAATTATGAAACATTTCTACAATAAAATATATCTACTCATCATTTATCTCTTTTAACCTTTTTTTTTAATTTTATTTCACTTTTTTCTTTTTTATAAGTTTTTCAAGATAAAATCATCTCCTATATAGAAGAGAATCCGTATATCGTGGGAATGAAAATTATAGTCAATTATATCAACTAAATACAATAAATTATATCATCCCTAAATTCTGGCGTGAGCTTTTTTTTTCTTGGATAAAAATTTCTTCCCCTATGATAATTACAGGTAAAATAATATTTCTATAATTTCTTAATAGTATTCTATGCCATAAAATATAAAAAATATGATTTAAAACACACTAATATTTCATAAAAAAAATTTCATTTACCTCTTTTAACCTCATATTTTTTATTTTTGAATAATGAACACCTATATGCACACACACAAATATATATATATATATATATATATATATATATATATATATATATATATATATATATCAAAATTATATTACATCCAAAATTAAGCGTACATATATTTATTGGGAAGATATGTCTTTATTTTTTATAAATTTTTATTTATTTTTGAAATTATTAAATTATTTTTCATAATATTAATAAAATATATCTATTCATCAATTCTAAAA
Organism: Gleditsia sinensis; assembly: GCA_037074535.1. Classification (NCBI taxonomy): domain Eukaryota; kingdom Viridiplantae; phylum Streptophyta; class Magnoliopsida; order Fabales; family Fabaceae; genus Gleditsia; species Gleditsia sinensis. The sequence goes on from CM073472.1 coordinate 50,692,491, forward strand.
ACTGTTAAATAAAAGTAATTATGAAAAATTTCTACAATAAAATATATCTACTCATCATTTATCTCTTTTAACTTTTTTATTTATTTCATTTCACTTTTTTCTTTTTTATAAGTCTTTCAAAATAAAATCATCTCCTATATAGAAGAGAATCTGTATATCGTGGGAATAAAAATTATAGTTAATTATATCAACCAAGCACAATAAATTAATGTAAGAAAATATTGATTTCCATTCCATCAACTTATTTTTACAAATTAAGTGGAACTTAAATTTCTCCTATAACAATGATTTTATATATATATATATATATATATATATATAATTAGCGTTAGAGAAAAAATTAAAATTCTGCTTAATTTGTATATACACACACACACACACACACACACACACACACACACACATATATACACATATACGAACATACTATATATTTTATAATCATTATGACCAAAATTATATTATATCCAAAATTAAACGTACATATATTTATTAAGAAGACATGTCTTTATTCTTCATAAATATTTATTTCTTTTTAAAATTATTAAATCATTTCTCATAATATTTATAAAATATATCTAGTCATCAATTTTGAAATATGTAAATTGAAAGTAAATATGAAAAATTTGTAAAATAAAATATATTAATATAATATATATATTCATCATTTATATCTTTTAACCTCTTTTTCTATTTTATTTTACTTGTTCTGTTTTTAGAAGTTTTTCAAGATAGAATCATCTTTTTTATAGAAGAGAATCTGTATATCGTGGAAATAAAAATTATAGTCAACTATATCAAAGAAATACAATAAATTAATGTAAGAGAATCTTGATTTCTATTCTATCAATTTTGTTTCTATAAATTAAGCGTAACTTAAATTTTTTCAAAAATTATCTAAATTCTAACAAATTTAACTAATAAATTAAATATTATTTCGAAAATTAGATATAAAATTAGAGATAAAAAAATTTATATACACAATTTATAGGTTAGAGACAGAATTGGAGACGGAAAATATTCCGTCTTTGAGTTTCTGTCTCTATATCCATCTCAAAAATTTTTTCACTATTCACGAGATTAGAGATGAAATTAAAGACAAAAATTCAGAGACGGAATATTTTTCGTCTTCAATTCCGTCTCTAAACTCATTTAGAGACAGAATTGGAGACGGATTTTTAGAGACGGAAAATTTTCGTCTCTAAATTGCAAAACTTGTCATTTGTCTCTAACTTCTCAAATCCGTCTCTATTTTCGTCTCTATTTTCATTTATGTTAGAAACATAAATTATTCCGTCTCTAATTTCCATCTTTAAATCTCCTTTTTCTAGTAGTGAGTGGATAAGTTCCAATTAACCAGTAGCCTAGATAAATGCATTTAATGTTTAAAAATTTTTGGTTATATAACACACCAACCAATAAATATTAATTCATAATTTTATTATACAAGAAATCAAATTATTTAATGTAAGAAACATCATCTAAAAAAATTACATCCTTATAAGCTCACTCTAATTATCAAGCGATTAAAGGTATGGAGCAAGTATTTTTACCTTTTAGAAAGCTGTCAACTTATACCGCTAGCCGATTACAGTGTTTCATGTTGTTGACTGCTTTGTTTAATAGTATAGAGTATAATTTTATAAAAAAAATTTGATCTCAAATAAATTAGGTTAAAAATCCTTGCGAAGCTTGAGGGCTCCTTGAAGTCTTGTTGGGTCAGCACCATCTTGTAGTGAGTTTTGTCCATTTTTAACATGTTTAGGTTAGTATTCGATGACGATGACATCGATGAAGGTTTTAAGGATTGTGGGATTTGTCACATCTCTACTTTAGGAACGCGAAAATCTCTAATATCCGATAAATTTTATTATTATGCGTTTGTAAATAGTTTCACAATATCACATATCCGAGTATTACCATATGTTTACAAATTTGCAAGCAACTTATCACGCCCCAATTTAATGGAACGCGAATAACACATCTATAAGAAAACTTTATCTTTATCCAATTACAATCGACCACATAATATATCATAACAGGATAATATCATACATTTACACGTTTCCAGTATAGCTTAATATACATACCCGGTCTACACTTATCAGTTTTACAGTAGAAACAAAGATCATGCCTGTGACGTTCAGAGCAACTCTAAAGTACAAATATATTACAATATCAAACACTGAGAGCCTAGAAACAATTTAGACTCACCACTGAAGTACGACCCCTAGTCGATCACGTGACTGCTAGACCAAACTCGGTGTCTTTATCTGAAAAATTGATCCACATCGTGTAGTGAGTTTTACAACTCAGTGAGCAGATAATACCTCCTATGACCTCTCAGATCAATATAAGGATGTACTCATATATTAAAATTTATCATATCAAAATCTACCATTCACAAATACATCCTTATGGGACCCACGTTTTCAAAATATTCTCAGTTCAAGTCACATTCAGATTTCTGTAACCACATATGATACAAATTGATCTTAAATCAAATTTGATATGCATTAAAAATCAATTCTTTTATATAATGCTTAAGTATGTCACAACTTTCAATATACACAATAGATAAACATGGAATGTGAGTTCATCACCCTTATGCCTCCTCACATTATCATAGTCACAATCACAATAGGTAATCAGGGAATGTGAGTTCATCACCCTACTGCCTCCTCACATTACCACTGACTACAATTTCAATAGATCAACAGGGAATGCGAGTTAATCACCCTTTTGCCTCCTCACATTACCACTGTCATCATCACAATAAGTAATCAGAGAATGTGAGTTCATCACCTTACTGCCTCCTCACATTACCACTGATACCACCTTCACAATACCGTCTCAAGTCATATAACCCGTCAATATTCATCAATATATATAAAAATGTATAAAAGTGCACATCCATCAAATGCAATGCATAATTATCAAAAAACTTGCCATGAGCTTTATACTTGCCATTCAATCATATTCGGCAACTTATCACTTTACATATCATTCAAAATAGAGCTTTTAGTCTCAGTACAAAATCTTTTATCATAAATTTTTCAATCAGGGGAATCATATAATCATGCCCATATCCGAGGCAAACATAACACTGTAAAATCAATATCACATGCATAACATATTTTCTTTGCCATGTAATGCGAAATGCATTTAGAAATAACGTATTCAAAGCATTTCAAAATCTATTTCAAAAATCATACTCTTCTTGAACTAGATATCATTTCTCAATCATTTCAAATATTCCAAACCATTTCAAAAACATATGAACATATAAATAACATGTAATCATACTCATTTATCAATGAAAAATTCAAGAAGAGTAAAAACAAACTATAGGAAGAATTATCTACTCACAAGTAAGGGTTTCAGATTGGACAACCCTAAAATTTTCGTTTTTGGTCCGAATTCGGTAAAATAAACCCCAAAATCGAGTCCGAAAGGTCCAAAAACCTTGAAAATGACTCCGGATTTGCTAAATTTGGCCTCTACGAGCTCGGTCAACGTAGATCAACGTTAAAGATACTATTCACCGTCGGAAATACTATTTACACCGGAATCACTATTCACTGGCACTATTTATCGCCGAAAAACACCATTCACCATCATAAAAATTTTACCGAATCAACAAAACGAATTCATATCCTAATGTTTATTTAGTTTCTGAATCCATCTACGGAGTCAGATTTCTAATTATAAATCTCTAAATAAGATTTTCAGAACTTACTTTTTACCGAGATTTTCTACTTCAGATCTACGGCAATTCAACGGTTGATTTGAAAAATTGATCAGTAAAAAATGAAGTGTTCTTCGTCCTGAATCCAGTAACACCTTCAGTTTTGAGATCGGAAGTCAATCGGTACTCCAGATCGAAAAATAAAGTTGTAGATCACTATTCACTCACTATGCATATTCTTCGATTTTTTTCTCGAAACTGCTACTCTCCGCCCCCGGGTTTTCGTTTTATCATTTGCCTTTTTTTTAATATAATAATAATTATTAAATAATTAATAATAGGATTTTATTTTATAAAAATTCATATAAATTCTATTTTTCATCATAAAATATCCTAAATTTTTTTAAAAATTTCCATTCTCATAAATTTTTAGTTAAACTCTTAAATCATATTTTTTCTTGATAAAAATCGTTATAAAATAAATCTCAGAATGAATATCTTTATTCATATTAAAAGAAAAATATTTCTAAAAATACAACAAAAATTATTTATAGGCCGATATAATTATTTTAAACTAAACAATAATTATTTTACTTAAAATTTTTCTTACTTTTGGCAAAACATAATCATTTTTAAGCAAATAAAAATATATTTTCTTATAACAGAATACTATTCTTGAAAAATAAAAATTACGCGCCAAAACGTAAATTATCATATTCCTTTTGTAATTCTTTAATTCATGTAATAAATATACATATTTTCTACGGTTCTTATCTCTATTTTTAAAATTCTCTCTTTTATTCTAAATTTTCTTTAAATTGAAATTTTCGTTAAATTTTTACGGTTATTACAAGATTAGTCTAGTGGGTATGATTTGCTCGAGGAAGGAGATAATTAAAGGGCCTCTCAAAAGTGCAAAGAGGAATAGCTGGGAAGAACCTAAGGGTTTTAAAGTTGAAGAACTCAAACTGGAAATCTTCCAGCTCTTTCTCTATTGAGAAATAGATATGCTCCTTGTTCTCTGTGGGAAGTTAGTGGGTTCATAGGAACTTTTTGGTTCTACAGAACAGATGGGAATGAGGGAGAATATTTACAGAGGAAGATTTTGATAAGGTTAAAGTGGACATATATATACAGTTGTGGGGCCTTTCCTCCCCCATTGTAGAACTAAAGAGATGGGGTTGAAGATCAGAGATAAGGTTTGGAGAGCATTCGAGGCTAAGTTGTTTTTGGTAGTGGTAAATAATTCTCCAATAAAAGTGAGAGTTAAGATGAAAGATAAATAGAAAACTCGAGAAGGGTATTCGAATTGGAAATTTAGAGGAAGGAACTTAGTGAGCCAAGATGCTACATTGGCACAAAAATTGAGGAAAGGGGTACATGTCAATAACCTACCAATGCAAGATGAAGAATATAGCTATCCCATTAATATACCTTGGGTGACCCTTAGTGGTGCATGAGAAGGGTTAGCTATGCGTGAGAATGAGGGATCTATGCATGAAAATGGATTTGATATTCTTAACCACGTGGGTAAAACTTTGGTGAAAAATGTAGATGTAGTGGGTACAAAACATGGGACTAAAGATAGTGCACATATTGGTTTTATTGTGTTAAAAAATAATGAAAAATTAAATATAAAAATGTATCTAAAAACATGTATAATCACATTATCATTAAAGTAATATTTGTCCTCAATACGTTTAGTACAAATATTTAAAGATTGACAAGTAACAACTTTTAAAATATCTTCTAAAATAATATTTAAAATTTTAGATAAGACAATAGAATATGAGAATTAATATATTTTTTAAAATTAATTTTTAATCTGTTACACTTTTTATTGATAATAAAAAAACTATTCAAACATGATTTTTCAATATAAAAGGAAAACCATTTGACTTGTTCAATCTAATGTACATATACATGTCAAGTTCCAAGTATATTTTAAATATAAATATTTATATTTTTTATTAATATTTTCTCACCTCCAAAATTTTATTTAATATGTAGTGTAAAAGTTAATTTATAAAAGCTTAAAATTATTTATAAATATTTGATGTAGGACTTTAATAAATACTTTCACACACACATTTTTTAAACTATTTTTTCTAACAATCTTTCATTTAGTTTGAAAACCAAGTGTCATTTTTAACTCAACTTCATATAAAAATAAGTGTTTTTCTATTTGAACCCACCTTGAGTGTAAATACCTCAAAATATTAATAAATTATTAATTATAAAAAATATTGAACTACAATTCTTAACTTAATATAAAAAATATCACACATATAGTCTTAAATAATTTCAAATAAATTCACATAAAATATTTTTAAAACACTTATATAACTATGTGTTTAACCTTAAACTTTTCATAAACATATCTAAAAATCAACTCCAAAATTTTGCTAGGAGGGGCACTTTTTATATTTAGTCTACGTAATATAATTCTTCATTGGAATCTCTTAATAATTAATTTTTCAAAATAAAATAAAACGGGATATATGTAATTTAGAAGGTTGATGCCAATTCTTTCAAAGGAAAAATAAATATTAAGGATTTTACTTAATGGTAAAAAAAAATTAATGGTAGATGTTTGAATTCTAATTTTATCAAAATAATTAAAATGAGAAGATAAATTTTTTTATAACATTCTTATTTTTAGTGCGAACAGAATGTGACGCTACTATAGATAAATAATTTAAACTAGTGGCAACCTGACTCAAACATTACTTGAACTAGAACCAAAAAATGAACTTGATACGAGAAATTCGCAAATCTTATTTCTAAGGCAAACCCTCTTTAATTGATTTAGATTTTAGATCATTGGAGCTGTTAACTTTAATGTCTCCATTGCTCCCATCCTTTGGTTGCCCAACTTGTTTTCATCAGTTTCAACTTTAACACTGGGCGCAAGATTGAAGACTAACAGATAACTGAGAATCTGATCAAATGAACATGCATCCACAACTACCTACCGCAATTGCATGTTAAAGTATCAATGGAACATTGCCAGCATCCATTATCCATTAGGTCGTTCTTAAGGGTTCCCTAAGAGAACCTCTTTAAATCATCTATTATCCATTAGGCCGTTCTTGAGGGTTCCCTTAGAAAACCTCCTTAAATTTTATCTTTGTTACTGATTGTTTTGCCGCATTTCAGAGTGACACAACCAGTGTTGCCAGCATGTAGTACCATCTTTTCGGAATGACTAAAGAATTGAGTTCTCTCAATTATAGACCTAATACTTATACCAAGAAAAGAGCACTTCAACACTCGGAATGTATCTTCGTTTTCTCTCGAACACCCAGTCACAAGGTTCCTTTACACCATTACCTCCTCCATTGCCTTCACGAAGAGGTTCTCCCACCACTGGAATATGCACCAAATTGGCTTTCTAAGCGAATTTGACAATGTTTGTATCATTGCTGAAATAAACAAATAGCCTTCCTCTTCTCAGAAAGCTTTCCCTTTGTCCCCCGCCCTTCCCCCTCTCTTTCCCTAATCCCAAATTGACCGTGAACAACCCAACAATGGATTCAAACAAAGTACACATGCTAGTTACAATTTCAGTAAATTGAAGCTGGTAGAGAAGTTGGTCCATTTCTGGCACCATTTTGATCACACGGACGGGTTTAATCACATAGTCTGAGTATCAAATTCTTCCTCAATTTAATAGACAAACTGTAATAAATAAGAGGCTGCTACAATTCAAGTCATTTCTATGATAGATATACCCAGCAATTTCTCAACAATGCTGGGACAATATTCTTCAGCGTGCTTCATACTGAACAACTGCACAAAAACAAATGTCAGAATGCTGTAGATAGCTTGCAAGTATAAACAGCAGTGTGTCAGAAATAAGACCACTACTTTAAGCAATGATTGACAATTATGGTTCAACATGGCACTTCCCAAAAAATCCAGCATTTTGTGAACATTCAGTGATCTAGGCATAAAAAAAATTATCAACAAATGCACCATATTTAACAGAATCTGCCATAAGATCATGCTCATATTTACTTAACTGATATAACAACAAATACAACTCATTAGAAAGTTTTTTATTAGAAATTTTATGGCTGCAAGATGTATCATAATCATTTGTTTCTTTTTTATTTTCAGCAATTTATCTTATCTCATAGAATAGGCAAGAAACCAGAATACATTTTGAAGTAGTTAAACCACAAGACCAAAAGCCGCAACTAGAAGACTTGAATCTAATATGCCAGAGTCAGGTTGATTAAACTTATAACCATCATATTTTACAGAATCTGCCATTAAATAATGCTCATATTTACTTAACTAATATAACAACAAATACAACTTATTAGAAAGTTTATGACTGCAAGATATATCACAAACATTTCTTTCTTTTTTATTTTCAGAAATTTATCTTATCTCAGAACAGGAAAGAAACCAGAATATATTTTGAGGAAGTTAAACCAGGAGACCAAAAGCCACAAATAGAAGATTTGAATCTAATACGCAACAGAGTCAGGTTGATTAGACTTACAACTATCATATTTAACAGAATCTGCCATAAAATCATTCTCATATTTACTTAACTAATATAAAAACAATTATAACTTATTAGAAAGTTTATGGCTGCAAGGTGTATCATAAACAATATAACTTATTAGAAAAATTATGGCTGCAAGATATATCATAAATATTTGTTTCTTTTTATTTTCAGAAATTTATTTTCTCTCATAGAACAGGAAATAAATCAGAATATGTTTCAAGATAGTTAAACTTATAACCATCAAAAGCCGCAACTAGAAGATTTGAGTCTAATATGCAACAGAGTTAGATTGATTAAACTTATAACCATCAAAATTGCTTTAAGCTTGTAGGATAAAATCAAGTGATGTGGAAAACTCCACACACCCAAAAGAAGATATAAATTCCACGAAACGAAAGGTTAAACCATAATCTTTGCTACAAGTATGTGCTGAGTACTATTACATGAAATACTTTCTATTTAAAGGGTAAATAAAACATTGTTTATTATCTCCATGCATCATAACAGAATGAGAGACTACAAAATATGTAATCAGAAAAGAAGTTGTATTGGTTTGGGCACATTTTGGCTCAATCACATGCCGGATTTCACTCAGACAAGTAACGAACTCAATTTGAACATAAATGACCCCAAAAAAAGGAAAAACCACCAAAACTAATATAGAATGAGAGGATAGAGACCACATCTTTATGAGAAAAGTTCTATTCTTTTTAAATGAATAATATAGTTTAAAATCTTTTCATTTAGTAGATCTTTTTAAAAATATAAGTTTCAAGTACTTAGAATATAAGATAACGTTAGCTTTATTTTCCTTTAGAAGTAGACCACCAAATATAAAGTTCAAAAAATTGAGGTTTAGGGTTTATATATATGCCATTTCATGTTTGATATGTGAGACAAATACGAGATGAAAGAATTTGTAAATAAGAGTCAGCCTAAATATCGAGTATTAGTACATAAGAGGAGGCTAAGTGATTAAACAGAAAAAAATCACCAAATGCCTTGAAACAGAAAATACTTATCTCTCAGTGAAAAAAAAAAAGAAAAAGAAAGAAAGAAGATAAGCTATTAAATCTTGCATATTTTATTAGCATGTAAAATAAAATGCAAATCTAACAATGCGTGAATGGATAGAAAAACAGAAATCCACAAAACAATATAATGTAAGCCCTCATAATTTCAACATGAATTTTACTCGTCAGATATTAATAGCTACGGTATAAAGATGATTCACTATACAAAAAAGAGAAAAAAGATATCTGAAAAGCTTTTGTCGGACACATTCCTAGGTGAGCTTCCATTTCATAGATAAGACAATACCAAACTAGTGTTACCTAATTCGTGGTACACTAGTGTATATAGTACAAATATGGTAGTTGGCAAGACACTTCATATAATTCACAATAAGGAGGAGTTGGCTTAGTCAATACGATATTAGGGGTCGCAATATGCTCAAAAAATACTGTTCAGTGTGCTTTGACTTGTACAAATGAGAAAACATATATTCCTAATATCTATTCTACAACAACATAGACTTATATCATGTATCTAACATTAAATAATTAAAACATAAAAAGAATCAATAACTCTAATAACATAACCAAAATTATGAATAACTAGTAAGAATCATTTAGAAATATGATTTTAAGTATAAAAATTAAATATAACCAATCATTGTCACTGTTAGTTTCTAATCCAATCAAGTCAAATAGTAATGATCAAAGATGTCTAAAGTATTTAAACATTATCATGATATTCTCTTGTAAGAAAACAAAAAAAAGAAAAAGAGAACTACAGAGTTGGACTGAAGAAGATATCCATCACAGTCAACTACACGCATTCATCTACACTCTATCTAAGAGACATCCTAGAATCTTCTCTTATGGAGATCAAACTATCTTCCTTACTTGAACTCAAACTTCAGTAGTGGGCTAGGGTATCGCTGCAAGCCTAGAATAATGGTTAGTATTCATTTGACTATAGAAGGCAATCCTTAGGTTGATTGAAGAACAGAAAAAATCCAACCATGCACCCAATTTATTTTCAGCGGAGATCACTTATTCTAGTTCAATCCAGTGCCTCCAACTCGAGTATACCCATTCCTCTATCTCTCTTGGGTGATTTCTGGGTTATCAGTTTTTTTGATCCATTATGCAAATGATAGACAATTGGGATCATAGCACTTGAAACACAGATCATTCCCTGGGGGGGTGAATTAAGGAGCAATTACAAATAAGAGAATGAAGACTGCTGCAATGATTTTGTTAAACAAACCCCTTGATGAGTTTTCATTTCATAGGTAAGATGAATGCAAACAGTTGAAGAGTAGTCAATGGTGATTGTTTAGAAGAAAACGTGAGGCAAAAAGAGATAAAAGTAACCAGAATATTCTATAGATATGCATGTAAAGCTATGCATAAGGAGGCAGAGACACAATAACTACAGAAGTCAGTTCAAGTTACCCTAGATGGTTTTGGTAAGTGGACATTGTACATCATACAAATTTCCCAACTAGTTGAAACCTATTTATAGGACATTTGGGTATCTTATCATATATATATATATATATATATATATATATATATATATGAGAAAAAGAAAAGAAAAGATTCCAGTGTTTAATATGTCCTAAACAATATGGGGTCTTGAATTTCCATATATCTTATAGCCAAATCTATTATGAGTAGGTGTCTTAGTACTTGGTAAACTAGGACATCCACTTACCAAGCCCTTCCAAAAAGAGCCTAGAAAAATGAACAAATAAATTGATATATTTAATAAAGAAACCTGAACATGGTGTTTTTTTAATTCATGTTCTTATAGACTTTCCCCACTTTCCCTCATCAACAACCCAAATTTCAATTCTTTGAATAGAAAAAACTAGTGTTGTTTAATTTGCCTCTCTCCTCTCCTCACAACCACAAGATCCACATTCCAGGATTTGCAATGCCAGTTGTGGGTTGTTCGCATACTGGATTGTGAAAAGCAATGACACAGAAAAGCCAAAAAGAGACAGAGAGATGGGGGGCATATCTGGGTTTAAAGCACGGAACTAGACTAGAATCAGCAATCTCCGATCAATTGGCAACAAATGAGGCGCATGACAGGGTTCTTCCCCATCTTCAATCAACTGAAAGACTTTATCATCCTGAGTTGAATAATCACTAACCATTATACTGGTTACATCTTGCAACAATACCCTTAGTCCACTATTCATTTTATGCTCAAGGAAGGAAGAATGGGAGATCCTGATAGACAGCAGATGAGCACACACAGGTGACACTGATTGGCATCTTCTTTAGCTTAACTTTGTCTAAATCTCATTTTCTTTTTCTTTTTTAAGGGAATAACATTTAACAGAATACATCAGATACTTTATATATCTTTGACTATGAGTTCATAACAGGGTTGGAATCTAGTTGAAATAATCAAAATAACCTAAAAATAAAATTTTCTATAACGAGTGAATGATTTATTATACTTAAAATTCACTTTTCTAATTGATTCTTACAAGTTATTCATTTGGTTTAATAATTTAAATTTAGTAGACATGATATCATTTTATTTTTTAGATAAGATATTAGGATTGTATGTTTTTTCATGCATATAAATCAAAGTGAATTGAACAGTATTTTTTAGCATATGCCATATTGCAACCCAAATACTGTCTAGACTAACCTTATCCCTCTGTATTGCGAAAAACACAAAATGTTGTAAGAAGTAGCCCTACCATGAATAAGGTTACCCTGGCAAAACTATAGTATATACTATAAAGTCGGAATCCATGCATAACATATATACTATAGTATATACTACATAAACTTAGCTCCTTCAAACACTAATTAATTCCATTATTGGGCATGCATTTTGATTCATACTCTATGGATTGTGCTAATTGTTAATGTTGCTCCTAGTTTGTAGTATATTAATGGCAACAGTTAAGTGACAATATATCAAAGGCAAGGATATTGAACTTAAATGGAGTTCTTGTTTCTTGAGTCCTAAAGGCACTATTAAAAAGAGGACGCTACAAGAGAGATAATAGAGCTTACTGCGACGAGTACGCTTCTTGTAAAGGATTCGGTAGCCACACTCTCGGCACTGTATCACATCACCTGGTTTAAGAGTGTTCTCCATCCCACAATCTACATAAAACATGTAAAATCACATACTGCACAAAAGCCGGGAAAAAAAGAAAAAAATAAGGTAAATTGACTGAAGACCCATTAATTTGCAAAGTAGCCAGTGAGTTTTAGAATGAGTCAGAAAATTTCAGAAAATCATGTTTGAACTCACATACATAAAAACGCAACTAAAATACACGATATTTCTTTCCAATAAACTTTCTTAGCAACCAAACGGATAATTAGAAGAGTGAACACACCTCCACAGATGTAGCTTACAGGCTCAGGTTGAGGATCCATGGCTTCGGCGAATTGCAACCAAGAGAGGTAGCGGCCCTTAGGTCTTCAGACTTTCAGACGCCACACAGCTCTGGAGGATGCGGATCCCTGCTGCGCCCAAAACGAAGGTGGGTTATTAACATAAAACTCGGTAAATGTGAGAAAAACGCATAAGCTATTAGTTTTTTTTTTTTTGTGAATTTATCTAAAATTAAAATTTTTATTCATTTATAATATTGCATCCTGTCAACAACTTAATCTTTTTTTTTTAATTAATAATAAACTAATGAAAGAAAATAAAAAAAGAGAAAAATAATATAATAAAGTATATATAAAATAAAAAAATTAATAAAAAGATAATTAATTTTTAGTGATTTCACAAGCATTGTAATCAAGGCTTTGTAAAAAGTACAGCAAGAGGCAAAAATAAATATGAAACTTTTAATATCAAACTCATTTTCATATTAAAAATTAATAATCATTTTATTTAAACTATCAACTTACTGTATAGAAGAAAATAAAAAAGAGAAAAATAATATAATAAAGTATATGTAAAAGAAAAAAATCAATAAAATATCAACTTATTGATAAAAGTATCTCTTCTTCATTTAGCATTAGTTTATTATTAATCAAAAAATAAAAAAAAAAAAGATTAGGTTATTGACACAATGTAATATTATAAATGATATAATTTTTTTAATTACCTTTTTATTAATGTTTTCTTTTATATATACTTGATTATATTATTTTTCTCTCTTTTATATTTTCCATTAGTTCATTACTAATTAAAAATAAAAAAGATTAGGTTATTGACAGGATGTAATATTATAAATGAATAAAAATTCTAATTTTAGTGAAAAAAAGAACTAATATTAACCTATACGTTTTTCTCACATTTACTAGGTTTTATGTTAAAAGCCCTCCTCCAAATTTTTTTTTTTAATGGATTTCTGTATAAATGCTACGTTTTGGGCGGGCAGGCGAAATGCAGCAAGGGATCCACATCTAGCTTTGTAATCCTCTATTTATTATAAATTTGGAATGAAATACAATTTTGATAATTCACATTAAACTTGTATGGAAATTAATTATAACTCATGGGCTTTATTTTTGGATAGGGTAATTTTCTTTTTGGACAATTGGACGGGTAATAACTCATTCACAAATGCATAAGTCGGTCAAGAATTGAATTACTGGGCCTCTAAAGAAAAAAAATCAAACTAAAGGGAGAGTTAAAAAAAAAGAGAATACCAATTGACAAAAATATTGTCATTAACCATGTCTGAAAACGATTTTGGAGAGATATGCCAGAGGAAGATGAAGCACCTAGATTCTACATTCACTCACACACACTAGCAAAATAAGGGAATATCATTATTAATTCCTCTTATTGCTAAAGGAAAACCTGTAAGGACTCCAAGAATTTCGATTGCAATGTATTACATTCAACATGACTTCTTTCATTCTCTTCTCTACCCTTTAAACCTCTCAGAGATGCTGATCTTTACTTAATTCTGCTATGGTTACTAACTTTCCCAATGAACCTCACTCAGCCACATGAATCGACATTTAGGTAGATTTCCCTTAAGCCTTAATCTCATTAGATTTTCTTGAATTCATTAAGAACTTTTCTCACCTTAAAGTTCTAAATATAGAAGCATTAGACTTGGAATGATTAAATATTTTTTAGTGCTCACAACCATTTATCGACAACTTCCTTTTATCCATTGAACCTTTAAATTAGATATGGTCTAATCAAATGTTGAATTTCCATTAATACTGACTCTAGTTAAGGGATTTTAATCCTATTCCTTTTTTATAACCAAATATTGGGTGAGCTTTTTTGTGAAAGGATATGCTAAGCTATTGCTTATTTTCACATATTGAATTATGACTAGTCCATCAGGAATTAAATTTCTAACATAATTATGCCTTAGACTTATATGTCTAGATTTACCATTATAAACCTTATTAAATGCTCTAATCATAGTTGTTTCACCATAATAGTGTAAAGAGATAGTTAGCATTAGTTGTGGACATAGCTTTATTTCCAACAACAAGTTTCTTAGCCATTCTCCTTCTCCATATGCTATAGCTAAAGAAAAATATAACATCCTCAAATTTTTATTCATCCAAAAATTACTCGAAAATATTTCTAAAGGTGTAGAAAAAAAGTGGAAGGTTTAGGAATAAGATTAAAGAAGCATTCGTATTAAGATTGATGATGGAGTACGTAAGTGTTAAACGTATTTTGAAAAAAAATTGTTGAAGGAGTAACATGCATTTGTATTTTTAAGAACAAAATAAAACTAACTAAAAATGACATATAATGAAATATTAAGAAAATCAAATGTAAAATGGTAGACAAGGAATTAAGTCATGAAAATCATCCTAAGTAGGGATGTAAATCTCACTAATTATGATTAAAAAATGAATTAAAGATAAATTAAGTGAAGGGAATATCCAAACATACCTTAAGGATATGTTTAAGGGACACCTCACTACCTTAATTATGAATTGTGACAACATTAGGAAATTAATAAGCTGAATATGGGGATAAGGAACTCAAGGTCAACATGAAAGTCAATTAATACTTATGCTAATAAGAAAATGGCACTACATGTTATCTTGCTTCCTAAATGGCCACATAAGGCACCAAGGATCCTCTATGCTTCAACTAAAAGGAATAACACCAAGAAATCAATAGTAACCATAAGATTCAAAAGAAACAAACCAAATAGTTAAGATTCAAGGCCATAGTTACTAAGGGGTAGATTAGGAATTAAGAGATAAGCATTACATTTATAACAATATCTTCTTTCCTTGCTCACCAAATCAACAAAAGAGGGATGTATTAGTGATAAACCTCTGCCATACCAAAATGTGAAAATAGAACCAGCAGAGAGAGAGAAGATAAGGAAGCTAGTAGAAACTTTGAAGAGGAAGAAAGAAAGAAGAAAAAGAAGGAGGAAGTGTGAGAGCTTGGAAAATCAAGGTAGGTTTAATGGTGTTCTATTCTTACAAACTGATTTTTGGTAAGCTGGAAGAATTTCCTGAGTATATCTCATGAAGTTTTCTAGTTGTGTATTCATGGAAAAAAGTTATAGTTTTTGACTACCAAGCTAGCTATAAGTATACTATGTCTTGATGTGTGTGTTTGATGTAATATGATAGATTATATGGATAGGAATTGTTTCATTTATAAATTACTGGACTAGTGCTCTGTTTGCTATATTGGTGTGTGTGTGTGTGTGTGTATGTTTTCTAATGGGTTTTAATTGGAAGCAAGTATGTGAAGGAGAAGAGAAGGGGTTATAGGGATAATGTTATAATGTTTTAGGCTTTTGGAATGGATAGATTTTGGGATTAGGATTTGTGTGAAATCTTAAAAAGTACTAAACACCAAAGTTATAGCTCTAGGTCTTAACTTTCTATAGATTTTGGAATAACCTCAATCGGACATTATATGAGACAGTTATGTTCTAATTGTTTCTTATAGGTTAAGAACCAACTCATGTACAATAATGCTGTTTTGTGGGGGTCTCGACACCCTATTTTCTATAGAATTATCTAAAGTGGTGAATATAAAAGTTGTAATGAATTATCTTAACTTTTTATATGAACTTTAATTAGTTTAATCGTAATTTTTATGAGGGAGTTATGGTCTCATTAATGAGGAAATATCACAGGACATGGCCAGGATGTGCTTAAGGATATTTTGATATGGTCAGGCCAGGCTTCGAGATATTTTAAGAGGCTAAAACACGTTTGAGATAGCCTCAAGCATGGTCATGTCCTAAGCCACGGCTAGACCTGAATTAATTTATAATAAGGGGTTAAATGATATAAAATGTGTGCAAGTTCTGGTATTAAAAGTAAAAGGAGGTATGCTTGAATGAATTGGGTGATACATAACTTATAATGAAGTGTTTGTATATACATGTACCTAAGCAAGATTTTAGTTAATGAATGGGTTAGTAAATGATAGGAAATGGGTGCTTATGAGTAAGAATAATAAGTAGAAATTTAAGTACATAAAATATAAGGGAATTAGTAATGTAAAATAAATAATTGAGAAACCACGATAAATTTGCATAAGGAGAAATGAAAAGTAGTAGTAGAATTAAGGGTTATATATATATATAAAATCTAATTTTAAGCAAAGGAAGTAGAAACCTAAAGAAATGCATAAAGGTAAGTAAATATATTAGACATAAAATGGCAATTCAACTAATTTCTAGATACATGGAAATTGAAATATGAACTGTATGAACACCTTATACAACTAGTGATATTAGTCTATGAGATCCTAAAATACTCTAATGGATGACTATAATGAACTTAAGGAGATATAGCAAGCAAATATAAGTAAATAGTTAAAGAATAAGACATCAATTAAGGGTGTGCAAGTTCTAGCCATTTCCAAGCATATGAAATCATTTCCATTCACAACATTGATTATGGATTCATTTTCTTATTTCAAAATGATTGATTGGCATCCTAGTGGCATTGCCATTTGAAATAATTATATACTGTGTTTACTATTAAACCTACTGGGAATTTCTATTCTAACTATTATTTCATATTATGTTTATATCAATAAACCACTCTATCAATATATGTGTTGACTCTATTGTTGTGGTTCATTGAGTAGAGGTGCCTTATCGAGGGCAAATTTTAGTAGTTTAGAATCTAATTATAGTAAATATGTCTGAACTCCCGTTGCACGTACCGTTTGCCACCAGTAGCAGCAACACCAAGAGACTTATATGGACATTAGACTGTTATAGTTGAAGATGTGACTATGTAGATATTTGTACTAATTTGACCATAAGGGATTATGTTTGGAATAGTGATAAGGTACCCTTATAGTTTTGTATCATAGATAATACTTTGGTTACTATGGCTTGTATATAAACATCTCTATGGTAGACATGCTAATCAAAAGTCCTTAGTAGCTGTTTTGTATATCAATTTATGCTAGGTTATTGTACTAAATTTATGCTGCTAATGGACTAGTTAAGCTAAAGTGGTAATTGATCAAACAAATGAATGCAGCTAAAAAGTTAAATAATGACACCGAAAATAAAGTAGACAACTTATAACTATCTGTGCATGTATGAATAAATGTTATATATATATATATATATATATATATATATATATATATATATATATATATCATAAAAATATTTCTAAGGTCATTACAAACAAACTCTTATTAAGCCCAAGAAACTACTCGTATAAGAGTAAAAATCTAACCTGAAGTTAATTTACTGTCACTTGCACTAGTTACCTAACTTGTATCAGTATACCCTTCTAATATTGCTAGATAATTATTATAGAACAATCTTAAATTTATTTTCTTTTTTAGATATTCTATAACTTTTGCAATCCTTTTTCAATTTTTACCATTTGGAATGGCACTAGATATTAAACTTGAGCAACTAATCTATTCGTATTTTCTTTTAAATTCACTGAATGATTGTAAGGTGTATTTGCCTCATGATGTTTAAGTGTTGGAACTTGTTTAAAACTTTCTCAACATAATGAGATTGGCTTAAGAAAAAACCCTTCTTGTGCCTTTTAACTTTAATTCCTAAGATAGTATCCATTTTTTCAAGATTTTTCATTTTAAATTCTAAAGATAGGTATTCCTTAGTTTATTCACAACAGTCATACTTGTTTCAAAAATAGGCATATTATCCACATATAAGCAAATAATGACATTATACTCATTTGTAAATTTTGAATAAACACATTATTAGCATTGTTATGCTAAACCATGAGACAAAATGATTGAATCAAATTTTGCTTGCCATTGTTTTGTTGTTTGTTTCAAGCTATACAACGACCTAACCAATTTTCAAACTTTCTTTCATTTCCAAGCAATATGAAGCCTTCAAAATTTTTCATGTAAATTTCTTCTTATAATTCATCATTTAAGAATGTTGTTTTAACATCCATTTGATTCACAAATAGATTTTTAATTGAAGCTAAAGCCAATAATACCCTAATAAAGGTTAGTCTAGCAATTGGTGCATATTATCAAAATAATCTATTCCTTCTTTCTGTCTAGAACCTTCAGCCAACAGCCTCCTTTAAAAGCAGTATTAAACCATCTATATTGAATTTACATCTAAATACCCATTTACAATCTATAGGTCTTGAAGATGGAGGTAAATATACCAAAATCCAAGTATTATTTCACAATATGGACTATATTTCATCATTAATAGTTTCTTTCCAAAATCTAGCATCTCTTGATGTCATTGCCTTACTATAAGTTCTTAGACCTTGTTCAATATTTAACAAAATGGATAATTGATTTATAATAGTATCTTTACTGCCTTCATCTAAAAATACAATAGCTTGAGAAGAGATACATTCAAGGTCTAGACATTTTTCTTTTCTAGCTTTTGACTCCTTGATTCAATCTCAATTTGAGGTACTATTCTAGCATTGTTAGAAGACGTAGTATCATTGTTTCTTCCATTAGGTACTTGTTCATTATCTATCTTCAACAAATCATTAATAAATTTTTTTAAAAAAATTTTTGCATCTCTTGATTTTATGATTACATTAAAGTCAAGATCCAGGGGCATATATGCTTTGGAATTCTCTGCATAACCTACAAAAAGTTTTTTATGACTCTTAGTCCTAATTCGATTCTTTTTGGTTTTAGGATTCTATGAAATGAAAGACACCTCCAAACTCTTAAATAATTTAAATTTGTCTTTTTTCCTTTCCATAACTCATATGAAAAGGATTTTATTTTCCTTAAAGGTATTCTGTTAACCACATGATTAGCAGGCAACAATGTTTTTCCCCATAAATTTGTTGGTAATTTAGCACTCAAATCCATCGTATTTTTCATATCTACTAATGTCCTACTTTTTCTTTTTGCCAAATCATTTTGTTAAGGTGTGTAAAGTGCACTAGACTAATGTATTAAGCCATTGTTTTCACAAAATTCCATGAAAACATGTCAAAAGCTTGATCTTTAGATTTGATCTAGTAAACATATGTATATCTTGAATTATCATCAATAAAAGTAATAAAGTATCTTTATCCTCATCTAGTCAATATACCAATCAATTTATAAATTTTAGAATGTACTAACTCTAGAATTTCAAAATGTTTTTGTCCATAAGGATTTTTATTTTAACTTGCACACAAATCTCACATTTACTATTAGTATCATTTTGTATAAATTCAAACCATGCTTCGTCATATAATTTAAAGTTTTATTATTAACATGTCGTAATCTATCATACCACAATGCAAAAGATTGCTCAGCAATATAAGTAGAAAATAAATTATTCTTATTAATACTTAACTTGAACATTCTATCACAAGAGTAAACCTTGCCTACAAATGCTCTATTTTTGGAGATTATAATTTTTTTAGACTCTAATACAATATTTAACCCTTTATTATATTACATGTTTGCAGACACAATATTCTTTCTAATTTCAAAAACATGAAGAATATTCTATAGTATTAACTTTTTCCCCAAAGTAAATTACAATTCCACATTTTCCCTTTCAAGTACTTTTGTCATTAGCTCTATTGACAATAAGAACTTCTTGCCCTTGTTCAGCAATTACATAATTCCTGAACGGATTCTTGTCTTGGCAAGCATGAATCGTTGCTTTGGAATCATATCGCTAATCAAAAGACTTAGTAGTTGTAGCCGTGCTCAATTTAGAAATCATACTAATATGTAATTCAGGAACTATAGCAACAATATCATTAGACATAGAGTCGAACATGTTTGTTGTATTAGTATTTTCAATCCTTTACTTTTTCATGTATCTTCAATCCCTCTTGAGATGTCCCTTTGTTCCACAATGAAAACAAGGCTTTATTGTCTTGTACTGTTTTCTAGAATTTATAGCAGAAGGCTTAAGATTCTTCCTCTTTTTATTCTCAAAATATTTCTGGTTTTTACTTCCCAGATCCACAAACTAAATTTTTGACATAGATTTTGTATGCCTTCTTTGCAAATTTTGTGTATCTTGTTCAAGTTGCAAATGTTTCAAAATCTGGTCCAAAAGGAAACTTCAGTGGCATGCAACAATTTCTTTCTATAATCATGCCAAGTTGGGGGTAATTTAACAATAATGACCCCTATTTGCACAAATTCAGGAATGTCAACTTTAATATTTTTAAGTTAGAAAGCAAAATTTATAGATCATGGACTTAATCAAGAATAGGAGAAAAATCATATAGTTTGTAATCAAAATATTTCATGATAGGAAACTGATCTATTACTTGCTTCTTCGTATTGTACTTAACTTTAAGAGCATCCCAGATGTGTTTTGTAGATGTGTAGGACAAGTATAAATCATATAGATGGTTGGTAAATGTATATAGAATATGGTCATGACACAACACTTCATCCTTAACTTTCCTTTTGCATTCTTCCTAAAGTTTTTTCAAATCAATATCTATTAGATGAGCAATCAACTTTAGATTAGGATTCAATAAATACCAAATCTTCATGGTAATGAGGAAGAACATCAGCTTGTCTTTCTATTGATTAAAATGTGTTCCGTCAAATCGATCAAATTTGATGACGTCTTGGTTCATCAATTTGAATTTAGATTCCAGCGTAGTCTCCATCTTAAAAAAATATCATGTTAAGTTTGTTAGAAAATAATGAAAAATTGAAGATAAAGTTGTGCTTAAAAACGTGTGTAATCACACTATCATTAAGGGAATATTTGCCTCCACCATGTTTGTTGTAAGGTATATGGCAAATCACCCTTAGAAGTTATCTTAAGCACACAGAGATTAACATCCAAAATCTCTCTTAAAGAATTATTTGAAGTTTCTAATAAGACAATAGAGGAGAAGAGTTAATATATTTTTTTGGATTGATTTCCAATTTATCAGACTTCTTATTTATAATAAAAATATTTTCGAACATGACTTTTTAATAGAGTTGTGACATTTATAAAAAGTTGTAACTTTTCTATAAATCATAACTTTTTTGAAAATTTGTATCCTTTAAAATTTCTATTAATAAGATTCAAATTGAAAGAAATATGTTGGATCTATTTGAAATTTTGAATTAAAAAGAACATCGTTGGATCTATTTCAATCCAATACACTCGTACTTAAAAATTGATTTAATATGTGGTGTGAAAAATAACTTATAAGGCTTAAAATCCTTTATAATTATTCGATGTGAGAATTTAACAAATACTATCACACACGCTCTTTTCAAAATATTCTCTAAAACATATTGTATAGAAGAAGTGGAAGTGCTTTGCTTGTGAAAAAAATAAGAAAGGTAATAGTAAGGGTGTAGATCAATAGCCTAAAAAAATTAGTGTAGTTGCGTTTTGATGGAAATGAATGGGATATTGAAATGGAGGTCTATGCAACCAAAAGAGGGTGGGATTCAAAAAGAATGATGATTAATAATGATGTTTTTGCTCAATCAGTAGCTGGTCCCTAACCTTTAAGTGCCATTGATATATTAAGCATGAATTTAGTACATTTAAGCTTACTTTTTGTTAGTTTTTAATTGAAATAAGTTAAGAACTAATATCATTTTAGGTTTTGTATTGTAGGGGTCAAGAAAGAGAAAAATTAAAGGATGAAAAAAAATCAACAAAAAGAATGGATAAATATAGAAAAGCCAAGCAAGAAGGCTCAGCAACGCAAACGTAGTAACTCGAAAAGCCCACATACATTCTAGAAAGAAGAAGCACCACAACGGTGGCTTTGTATTGCCATGATAGAATTGCCTTAACGTGAAAAGATAAAATGTATGGAAAAATAAGAATTTGGGTTGGGTTACAACTCAAATGGGCCAGTGACTAATTAGAAGAAACTTTGGGCCATTAGGATTACAATAGCTTATAAACAAATAGTTATATGAGTGTGAAAAACAACTTTGGAGCATCTTTTAGTAGCTACTTCAGCATCATAGCTCTTAATGTCTTTTTCTTCTTTATTTTCTTTTAATATTTTCCATAGCCATTTGTGGCTAAACTTTTTTATTGGTCGAGTTACTGAAACCTCATATTAAGATGACACTATGATATTAGATATTTGTATTTCATTTATTTCAATTTAGTTTTAGGTATTGAATATTCTTTTGTACATATGTTTTTCTATGGTTTTCCTAAATGATTTCTAGACCATCCATCTGGTAGTTGGCTAAGGTTAACCTAATGTTGAGTTCAAACACTAAATATGTAATCTTTTGGTCCCTTTGCTTAAGAGTAAACCAGGTTTAGTACTTTGTTGTTGGAAGTGATTATTAGACCTTAAGAAGAATAATCAGCTAGGTTAAATCAAACTATATGTGTTTAGATTATTTAACTTCATTAATCTTTCTAATGTTTATTGCAACTATTGGATTAAATCCTAAATACATCAATAGGGTTTTTTGATAATTAGGTTTAATTGGAATGCATGTTGAAAATTAACTAAATCTAAGGAAAGATTGAATTATATTACAATAATGAATATCTAATTTGAATTGAATAACTTGTATCGATAATCAGTAAGTTACTTTGATGGTGGAAGTAAACTTAACTTATGCATTCTCTTATTTGATTTATCTTCAATTTCACTATATTCATTATCCACAATTATTTGCATATTTTTCCTAATTGCTTTTTATTTTTAGTTTTTT
This sequence comes from Gleditsia sinensis, assembly GCA_037074535.1. Lineage (NCBI taxonomy): Eukaryota > Viridiplantae > Streptophyta > Magnoliopsida > Fabales > Fabaceae > Gleditsia > Gleditsia sinensis. The sequence continues at coordinate 50,715,761 of CM073472.1, forward strand.
TGACGACCCCCTATTGACTACAAAGGTGATTATTACCACTCTCTGTAGGTTTGACTCTTACTCTCACTACTACAGGTTAGTTAAAAGATAATGTATTTATTATTATTTTTGGGTGTAACTGCAACATCATGCTTACTATCCTAGCCATGAAATTCCTAAGTTGGAACTACCGAGGACTTGGGAACCCTTGTGCAATTTAATATTTGTGCCTTTTATTAAGGCAACAAGAACCCACTATGGTTTTTCTTTGCGAAACCAAATTAACAACTAGAGAATCATAGTCTTAAAGTGAAATTTGAATTTTCATCATGGAGTGAAGGTAGCTTGTGTAGGTGGGAGAGGAGGTTTACTGATGCTTTCGAATGAATAGACAAATTTAATGCTTAAATCATTTTCATAGTATCATATTGATATTGATGTAACTGACCATTCTGAAGGAAGTTGGTGCATAACTAAATTTTATGGAAAGTCAAGGACACATTTATGTACTTGTTGTTGGTAAAATTTGAAGAGTTTAAAGTAATACATAACTATTCCTTGGGTGGTAGTGAGTGATTTCAACAACAAAAATTTGCAGGGTAAGTAAATCAGTAGTAATTTCGCACTAGATAGCTAAATAATAGCTTTCAGAGAAGCAATTGATTCTTTCTGTTAAAGGATTTAGGCTTTGAAATACTGGAGTTGTCACAACCCCACCAAAGAGTACATGATTGGCATAGATAAAAGGATAATTCTAATTCGTGAGCCTCTGACCTTAAGTAAACTTGTAAAGATGTTCAAATTGCATAATATACCATGAACACGATATCTCATAACTACATGCATTAAATATTCCTTTTCAATATAATACAACACTATACTTTTAATTACAAGCCAAAATACAATTAGAAGAAGGAATTTTGCCTGTGGTTTATGGAGCTCAACTAGAGTACAAAATTACAAAACAATGAACACCAAATGGAGCTTATAGAACCAAGTTTGGCTCACTAGAAAACCTTTCTAAATCAATGCATTGAAAGAGCTAGATTAGACTCTTTGTTACTATATGAAAATGTGAGTATTAAAGGGATGATTTTTGCAACTCAATAAGCAAAAAATGTATGCTATAATAAAATAGGACAAGATGATAACATAAATATTTTACAATAGAGTTACAATCCTTGATAAGTTCAAAATCTAAAATATACAATCTCCTATAATAATGAATAACTTTTAATGAACAATATCCAACAAAATTTTGAAGTAAACTCTTATCCTATAAATTAATACAAATTTAATTCATACTGCTAGGAGGATGCTACATCAGAACCATAAATAAATCACAAGCACATGGCAAGGGAATAGTAATCACAAATCAAAAGGCATATAGCCTATGATTTTTCTTTCTTTCAATAACAATATAAAGTATTCCACCACTCCTTTAGCACACGTTGTGTGTTGGTCAATATACGAGGCTAGCAACACTATTGCTTGTTGAGATTTCAAGGTAGACCAGGACTAGTATCTACAGTTGCTAGCCAAGGAACTATTTTTTTGAGGTATCGTTTCGGTAACTTCAGAAATGGAAATGTTTCGAAAATGTTTCAAATAATTTTAAACAATATTTTTTTTCCAATTTTAAAGGATTTTAACATAATATTAATAGTATAGATATATAAAATTAGATAACATAGTATTAAATAATAACATTGTCATTCAAATAACATTGATATAATTAATATTCATAAAATTTGATAACGTTCAACATATATAAAACTTAATACAAATTACATATTATTCTCAAAGTCTCAAATTATACAATAAAAGATCAACAGGATTATTAGAAAGTTTTAATAAATTAAAAGTAGAATGTCTATGAGGTAAATGTCTAGAACTTGGATATAATCTAAGATGAAATTGGTAATGTCTCTCCACATGGTCACAATAATCAATCCAAGTCATGTGAGAATGGTAAAAATTATCATAGTCCTTATTAAAATTTTCAAAATCCTCTATTTTGTGTGTTGGAGGATGCCAACCAACCTGTGAAGATGATAAATAAGATGAGCCATATCCCAAAGTTGCTCCATAATTATATGCAGAGGATGATGAATCATATTCATAATTCTGACCACATGTTGAAGATGATGAATCATAACCAAATCCATGACCATGAGACTTATATCCACAGGTGTTAAGTGAAGAAAAATAAAAAGCCAAATGTTGAACATCTTGCATTTCAACATATTCATCACCTGCTCTGTTATAATTAGAAGGTCTATAACCATGATCTTAATCTTCAATGCAATACTGAAAATTTTGTTCTGATGTGAAAATCATATGACTTCTTTCACTAATTCTATTAGTAGTAGTTACATCTCCACCACCTACTTCACCGCCACCGTTACCTATATTTGTGTCAGTATCAATATTTTCTTCTGGTTCATCATCGATATCAACAGTAGCTGAAAATCGACGATGTGCTGATCTTGTCATCAAAATTTCAATCTCCTTATTAGTAGTTATTCTATTTGGTTGAGTAGTTTGTGAATCTGACTATCGATTAGCAAATGTGGCCAAATATCTATTTAGTCTAATATTTCATGTATTTTGAGTTAAACTATCTATAAACAAGGTGGCCTTCAATCTAGTAATTAACTTAATGATGAATGAAATGTAACTAAAGTAACGAGTAATCACTATCTGTAGAACAATAACATGATTGCATGTAGTGGCAATATTACAATTAAATGGAACTATATATCTCAATCATCCCATGGTTATTATTTGTGCAAAACAATATGTTGCCACACAACTTACATAAAATTCTCATACATTGTAGCCCTTACCTCTCATATCAAAGTCATGACCTATCTCTTATTTGGTTAAGTCTTATAATGTGGTCTAAAGAATATTCAGATTGGTTCACGATTGAATTTTTTTTCCTTTCAAAGAAATACTAAATACCTCTTGAATTAAAAAGAGTCATTTATACAATGATCAAATTTGAATAAGGGCCACAAGGGAGTGAAGAAGAAATAAAAGAAGAGAGACACTAATTAAAGCCATGAATTGAATAAATAGTATGCTTATGAAAATCCTTCTACCTGAACTTCCTACCCCTTCTCTCTGCTCTTCTATTTCACCTTCCACTCCTGTATATTCCTCTCTAGTTTAAGCGACATCTCTGACTAGATATATAGATATCAAAGCCTACCATATATAGGTAGCTAAATCTACACTTATTGGAAGGCTATTAAACGTATTCTAAGGTATCTTGCTAGCATAATGGATCATGGTCTTCATTTGGTTCCATATATGCCAATAAAACTAGTTCTAAAGCTATAACTTAAGATTTATCTTGGTTCAGTACAATCACAAAGCTTCTAAAGCTGTAACTTAGATTTTCACTAAAAACCACAAGTTTAACATATGTACTTGTGAGCCATTACAACCACACAACTCAAGCAAGTTGGTAACCAATTTCTCTCCATTTATAACCACTTATACTAACCATCAAATGCTGGGTTTTCAAAGTTTCTAAACAGAAAATCAAAATTTATCGTTCAATTGCTATCCAATCACTTGGTTACTTCCCATTCCGATTGCCCTATAAATATCCTATCCCATATCGATATGTTTCATCAAGTCTCATTATACAACTTTCTCTATAACCCCTCGAAGAAGATCCATCCCATTTTGAAGCTTCTACCTTTTAATTCGCTAAAGCTAGCTAGCAGAAAATGAGCTCTCAAAACATAAACATTCAGAAGGTTCTTTGCCCTACAACTAGGCCTCCCCCTTAGACTCAGGGATCTAGCTCTAAACCTCCAAGAACCAGTAGGACTTAAATCCCAACTACAGAGAAGATCCTCTTATGGAAGAGATGATGATTTTTTACCATCATTTGGTAGCTCATTCAACTTGTTTTTCATTTCCATTCTGACTTTGGTGGAATTTTCCCACTGATATTGAATTTAGGAGGTTAAATAAAGGAAGAATGGAAGCAAGTTCCATAGGATATATTCCCAGCTAGTTTGTCAAATTTTTATTAATTTATTTGTTGTTTTGTATCTATAGCAGGGTTTAATTTGTTTTCTGTGATTCCCTCCGAAATTGGAGTTAATATTTATTTGAATTCAGCTTTAATTTGTAAATCAATTTCCCAGTACTTTGTTTTTCCTATTAGTGAATGAGCTAAGGCTTATGAGTTTGTTACAAAACTACTCCTAAGTCTTGGTTATAGTAGTTCTGGTTTTTGTTGTTAATTTCTAATCCCAAAAAAAGTTTGTTTTTGATTAGTACAATTATTGTATATTGAGTAAATCTATATATAGGCTCTTCTATTGTATCCTAATTCATTGAATAAGATTCATCTTTCATTCTGCCATGATGATATTCCTTTGAGTTCTAGTACAATGCTGGCTAGTTTAGTTGGTTTTGAAAATTTTGATTAGGTTTGGGAGAAACTTGAAGTTTTCTTTACTTCCCATACTCGAGCCAAAAGTCAAGTAGTTTAGGAGTCAATTAAGTAATAAATACAAAGAAAGGAAGTCTGTCAATGAATAAGTTGATCTTGCTCAAAATCAAGGAAAGTGTTGTTACTTTGGCTGAGATTTTCTTCTTTCGCACCACCTGTTATGGTGCTTTATTTCTGGGCTGGTCCCTCCATTTCTATTTTGGTTGTATGTTTTGATTATGAGACCTGTGTCTGGATAGGATGAAACAGCTTGTCAGAGATTTGTCTAGTCTTCCCTGTCATGTGCTTACGTTGCTAGTACTGGTTTTTGGGAGCTCTTGCAATAAATTTCCTATCATTTAAGATGTAGTTGTTAGTTGTTTGCTCTTGCAGATTTTATTGTATCTTCTTATTATTGTAGCCGATTTTTATATATGTATTTTTTAATTTGGTTTTGTTGTTCATTTCAACATTTCAACGTTATTGGTGCTTCGTTTGCCTTTTATCCTCTTAAATTTAATTATTCTAAGTTAATTCTGTAGATAAGTTTTATAGCTCAAAAAGAAAAAACATTCTGATATTTTTAGAGATTCGGGGATCAACTTTAATGTGCTCTAGGTGATTAAGTAAGTCTTACGTGTAAATTAACAATAGTAATACTCATCTTATGCTTTGGATCAAATTTTAGCTATATTTGTTCATGGATGGATGCAAACTTTAGACAAACTTGCAATATTCTGATAAAAAAGATGTAGCATATTATTCTATTCAAATCATGTAGCATATTATTCCATTCATCAATTCCAAACCTCTAATTCCCCTTCGGCTCCTCCTCCTCCTCCCCTTTCTCTCAAGGAAGCCCTTCCTCTCCTAAACAATTTAAGCCTAAAAAATTAGCAGGAAAATGAACCCTCAAAATATAGTGCAGAAGCACTAGAAGATCGGGAAGAGAACAAGAGAAGGGATCACAAAGAGGATCAGAATTGTCTTATTTTCACTGGTAGTACTAAAGAAGAAGATGATAATAGAACTGTGACTGTAACCCTACACATAGGGCATCCTAGAATGAGTAGTAATACTTCTTCTCTTATGGGGTTAAGAAGGCAGATCTCAACTTATGCAAAAATAACTGAAAAAGAGGAAGTGGGTGTAGTTTCTGGACACCCTTTTGATAAATTAAACAAGGGTCAGTATTGGATTCCCACCCCTTCTTAGATTCTCATTGGTCCTACTCAGTTCTCATGCCTTGTGTGCTCCACAACTTTCAACAGACACAATAATCTTCAGGTAATTAAAGTAAAGCCCCACTAGATTTTTGTTTTAAATTTCTTGTTCCTTTTCTAAAATAATTGCTAATTTTTATTTTAGGCCCTTCCTGCACTGTGTTTCATCATTTTGGTTTCTTAATTTATCCCTTCTACATGGCTTTATTTTATTTTTCCTTCTGTGATTCATATCTGAACGTGATTATTTGGCTCAAATTCAATACTTTAATCAGGAACTTTTGTTTTCTTAAGAAAATTTAACTATTCTTGAAATGTTCCTTCTGCTTTTATGTCACCTAGAAGCAGAGCGGTAATCTTGTCTGATCTAACCTAATCACATGATGTGGAACTATATGCAAGAACAGAGGAAAAGATGAACTCAAAACAAATTCAAAGCTGCTTGTGGGCTAACTTTTCCTGCTTTTTCTTTTCTATTTTTTCCTTCTGTTTGAGTTGTTAGGCAACCTAATACATTTAAGCTCTAATAGATTCCATTATTAAGTTTTTGGGACATGAATAAGTCTTAGAGGAGTCTAAATTCTAAATCCTGCTATCTATCAAAGAAAATGGGCAAAAAGTTTCAAGCAACCTAATTTAACATTTTGAAACTCAACTGAATAATAAATACCCAAATAATTTAACATTCTCTTTTCCCCCATGTCTAAATTTTACCCCTGCTAATTTCCTGACTGATATAAGAAAGTTCAATTTTGTGCCAAAACAAGCAAAGATGCCATAATAATTATAAGATGAGGTCCACGTTAATGCCAAACTAAAACAAGCAGTATATAAGGTAGCAGCTACAGGTCCACGTTAATGCCAAACCATACCCAAGACAACTTACTTTATCAGATGATTCAGAGAACAAACAGATAAAGCATCTAGTTTTCCTACATGGTATATAAGCTTAAAAATTGTTCTATAGAACACCACCGCCTGTCTAATCCCAATGGTTCCCAATTCAAAGTTGAAGAAAAAACCATAACCAGGAACCCAGAAAAACCCACAGAAACCTCTGATACAACTCAAAATAGTGTAAGTAACAACCAACAGAAAAAAACAACCCAGAGTCTGCATCTGGGGATGAAAGATTTTGACAGAACACCCAATCTTTGCGTAAAAGAAAAAAAATGTAATATCCAACCATGAGAAAACAAGGAATTTTGATGGGAATTTTTTTACTACAACTTTCATAAAGGAAAGAATACACAGATTTATAAGTGTAAAATAGAAACCAGGATATCACTATTGCAAGCAAAGAAAGAAAGAGAGAGAGGCAGAGGAAGTGGAATAATCTTGCAGGGGAAGAAGAATACCTGAGAAATTTGTACACTACAGTCTATGAGGGCCGAGAGGCGAAGACAAGGAAGTCACCAGAGGTCGGAGTTTTTACGGTGAGATTCGCAGCACTGGCAGAGACCTGGACGAGACGATGCTAGGGCACAATGCTAAGGCACGATAAGATTCTGGAAGAGGAGGTAAAGGGGAGTTATTAGGAGGCTAAGGCAAAATGAGATTCTGGAATAGGAGGCAAGGGGAGTTCTCGGGAGGCAGAGTGGAGCGTGTGATGGGTAAGGGGGCTATACAGTCCATCAAGTCTGGACTTTGTAGTCCAGTTTTGAAGTAAACCTGATTGTTTGTGTTTTTTTTTACTGATCTGATATTTTTTAATTTGAATTTTATGTCTTTTTAGTGATTGAGTTTTTTGTATCTTTTTTTTAGACTAATCTTTTATCTTCCAATTTAAACTTTATATATGTTTAGTGATTGGGCTTCGGCCTTTTGTCCAAAAAAAACCAACATTCATTCACCTAGTCAAAAAAACTAGTCCAAAAAATAGTTTTTTTGCTGTATTTTGAAGTATTTTCACTTATTTATCTTAAATTTTATTTTTAATAATTTTTTTAAATTTAATTTTATAAAATAAATATTTTAAATGACCTTTTATATATTTAAAAGAAAATTTCATATTTTTAACAAATCTTTATATTTCTCAAGTTTATTTATTTTTTAATTTTAAAAGACAATATAATTTTTTAAATAATTTGTTCAAAATATTAAAATTTAAAAATATATTACAATAAATTCAAAAAGAAAATAATCCAAATTTTCAAAAAAAATTTGTTTATTTATAAATTTATTTTCTATTTAAAAATAAGACAAAAAGAAATTTTGGCGTGAGCTTTTTTTTTTGGATAAAAATTTCTTCTTCTATGGTTATTATAGATAAAATAATATTTCTATAATTTCTTAATAATATTCAATGACATAAAATATAAAAAATATGATTTAAAACACACTTATATTTCATAGAAAATTTCATTTACCTCTTTTAACCTCATATTTTTTATTTTCAAATAATAAACACCTATATACACACACACACACACACACACAAATATATATATATATATATATATATATATATATATATATATATATATATATATATATATATATATATATAGATCAAAATTATATTACATCCAAAATTAAGCATACATATATTTATTGTGAAGATATATCTTTATTTTTCATAAATGCTTATTTCTTTTTGAAATTATTAAATTATTTCTCATAATATTAATAAAATATATCTATTCATCAATTCTGAAAACTGTTAAATGAAAGTAATTATGAAAATTTTTTACAATAAAATATATTTACTCATCATTTATCTCTTTTAATCCTTTTTTTAAAATTTATTTCACTTTTTTCTTTTTTATAAGTTTTTCAAGATAAAATCATCTCCTATATAGAAGAGAATCTGTATATCGTGGGAATAAAAATTATAATCAATTATATCAACTAAATACAATAAATTATATTATCCCTAAATTCTGGCGTGAGCTTTTTTTTTTGGATAAAAATTTCTTCTCCTATAATAATTACAGATAAAATAATATTTCTATAATTTCTTAATAGTATTCTATGCCATAAAATATAAAAATATGATTTAAAACACACTGATATTTCATAAAAAATTTCATTTACCTCTTTTAACCTCATATTTTTTTATTTTCGAATAATAAACACCTATATACACATACACAAATATATATATATATATATATATATATATATATATATATATATATATATATATATATATATATATATATATATATATATATATTGATCAAAATTATATTACATCCAAAATTAAGCGTACATATATTTATTGAGAAGATATGTCTTTATTTTTCATAAATTTTTATTTATTTTTGAAATTATTAAATTATTTTTCATAATATTAATGAAATATATCTATTCATCAATTCTGAAAAACTGTTAAATGAAAGTAATTATGAAAAATTTCTACAATAAAATATATCTACTCATCATTTATCTCTTTTAACTTTTTTTATTTATTTCATTTCACTTTTTCCTTTTTTATAAGTTTTTCAAGATAAAGTCATCTCCTATATAGAAGATAATCTGTATGTCGTGGGAATAAAAATTATAGTCAATTATATCAACAAAACACAATAAATTAATGTAAGAAAATATTGATTTCCATTCCATCAATTTATTTTTACAAATAAAGCGGGACTTAAATTTCTCCCATAACGATGATTTTATATATATATATATATATAGACACACGCACACATATATACACATATACGGACATACTATATATATATATATATATATATATATATATATATATATATATATATATATATTTATAGACACACATATATACACATATACGAACATACTATATACTATATAATCATTGTGACCAAAATTATATTATATCCAAAATTAAGCGTACATATATTTATTAAGAAGACATGTCTTTATTCTTCATAAATATTTATTTCTTTTTAAAATTATTAAATCATTTCTCATAATATTAATAAAATATATCTACTCATTAATTTTGAAATATGTAAAATGAAAGTAAATATGGAAAATTTGTAAAATAAAATATATTAATAAAATATATATATTCATCATTTATATTTTTTAACCTTTTTTTCTATTTCATTTTACTTGTTCTGTTTTTAGAAGTTTTTCAAGATAAAATCATCTTCTTTATAGAAGAAAATCTGTATATCGTGGAAATAAAAATTATAGTCAACTATATCAAACAAACACAATAAATTAATGTAAGAGAATTTTGATTTCCATTCCATCAACTTATTTTTATAAATTAAGCGAAACTTAAATTTTTTCAAAAATTATCTAAATTCTAACTAATTTTACTAATAATTTAAATATTATTTCAAAAATTAGATATAAAATTATAGATAAAAAATTTATGTAGACAATTTATAGGTTAGAGACAAAATTGGAGACGGAAAATATTCCGTCTCTGAGTTTCCGTCTCTAAATCTATATCAAAATTTTTTTTCCACTGTTCACGAAATTAGAGACGAAATTAAAGATGAAAACTTAGAGACAGAATATTTTTCGTCTCTAAACTTATTTAGAGACGGAATTGGAGACGGATTTTTAAAGACGGAAAATTTTCGTCTCTAAATTGCAAAACTTGTCATTCGTCTCTAACTTCCCAAATCCGTCTCTATTTTCGTCTCTGTTAGAGACAGAAATTATTCCATCTCTAATTTCCATATCTAATTCTCCTTTTTCTAGTAGTGAGTGGATAAGTTCCAATTAACTAGTAGCCTAGATAAATGCATTTAATGTTTAAAATTTTTTGGTTATATAACACACCAACCAATAAATATTAATTCATAATTTTATTATACAAGAAATCAAATTATTTAATGTAAGAAACATCATCTAAAAAAATTACATCCTTATAAGCTCACTCTAATTATCAAGCAATTAAAGGTATGGAGCAAGTATTTTTACCTTTTAGAAAGCTGTCAACTTATACCGCTAGCCGATTACAGTGTTTCATGTTGTTGACTGCTTTGTTTAATAGTATAGAGTATAATTTTATAAAAAAATTTGATCTTAAATAAATTAGGTTAAAATCCTTGCGATGCTTGAGGGCTCTTTGAAGTCTTGTTGGGTTAGCACCATCTTGTAGTGAGTTTTGTCCATTTTTAACATGTTTAGGTTAGTATTCGATGACAATGACATCGATGAAGGTTTTAAGGATTGTGGGATTAGTCTAGTGGGTATGATTTGCTCAAGGAAGGAGATAAATAAAGGGCCTCTCAAAAGTGCAAAGAGGAATAGCTGGGAAGAACCTAAGGGTTTTAAAGTTGAAGAACTCAAACTGGAATTCTTCCAGCTCTTTCTCTATTGAGAAATAGATATGCTCCTTGTTCTCTGTGGGAAGTTAGTGGCTTCATAGGAACTTTTGGGTTATACAAAATAGATGGGAATGAGGGAGAATATTTACGGAGGAAGATTTTGATAAGGTTAAAGTGGACATATATATACAGTTGTGGGGCCTTTCCTCCCCCATTGTAGAACTAAAGAGATGGGGTTGAAGATCAGAGATAAGGTTTGGAGAGCATTCGAGGCTAAGTTGTTTTTGGTAGTGGTAAATAATTCTCCAATAAAAGTGAGAGTTAAGATGAAAGATAAATAGAAAACTCAAGAAGGGTATTCGAATTGGAAATTTAGAGGAAGGAACTTAGTGAGCCAAGATGCTACATTAGCACAAAAATTGAGGAAAGGGGTACATGTCAATAACCTACCAATGCAAGCTGAAGAATATAGCTATCCCATTAATATACCTTAGGTGACCCTTAGTGGTGCATGAGAAGGGTTAGCTATGTGTGAGAATGAGGGATCTATGCATGAAAATGGATTTGATATCCTTAACCACGTGGGTAAAACTTTGGTGAAAAATGTAGATGTAATGGGTACAAAACATGGGACTAAAGATAGTGCACATATTACTTTTCTCCATCAATTACCCTTAGAACCTTAGCAATTGGCATATGTATATCAATAATTTTCTTCACATTCTTCCAAAACTTTTGATCTAATATGGTGGTATAGACTCATGTTCTAATTGAATCTTTATTAGCAAAACTTCTAAACCATTCATTTGAAGTTACCATTCTTTGTAGCTCATTCTTGTGCTCCAAGAGACTTGCAAGAGCAATATAATTGGTTGCAAACCGGGTTTATGCTAGTCTAATCAACTCTCTTATGCAATAGGTTCTCATCATGTGAAGAATTTTAGAATGATTATAAATAAAGTTTGTACACATTTTAGCATCTTCTAAAACCTTCTGAACTTCTTCAAATTTTTCCAAATCATACAATATTAGATCGAGAAAATGAGCAGCATAAGAAGTCCAATACAAGTGTAGTTTCCTCTACATCAATAACTCACCAGCCTTCTTGTATGCAGATACATTATCTGTAATGATTTGTACAACATTAGTTTCACCAACCCCTTTAACCACTTGATCCATCAAGCTAAAAATATATTTAGTAGCTTTTTCTCTACCACTTGTATTAATTGATTTGTGAAAGATTATTCTCCCATCACAATAAATTAAAAAGTTTATGATTGCCAAACGAGTGGTGGATTGTTAACCATCACACATAATTGTCATACCATAAGTTTTACATTTCTTTTTAAATTCTTCTATATATTCTTTTATCTCTTCTATTTCATCATCAAGAACTGGGCCACCAATTTCATAAAGAGTTGGACCTTTTACACTAACACCTACACAAGCAATTTTATCAATCATGATATCATAAAATGGACCTTGAGCTTTGTTAGGTGAGATATTTTGATAAATAAAGAATTTACCAATTACCTTTTTTGTTAACTTTGCCCACTTTTTAGGATTCCACATGTCACGGCCCCAAATGATGGAACACATGACCGGCACGGCATAAGGGTTTCCCCCTAGCCGCAAGCCTAACGCATAACACATACAAACATCCACCACACAATCCAGGGTACATAATAAATATAACTGGCCACATATGCCACATCTAATATAAGAAAATACTGTATATATATATATATATATATCATGAATCCAACATTCGCGATTCAACTTGGCCCATGGCCTCATAATACAAACATCGTTGTAAAACATAAAACTGTTTTCCAAACAACACATTAAAATACGCAAGAAACGAGGATCCTGCCTGTAAATTCATGGAGGTACACTAGATATAAACTAAATTAGACAATTAGTACAAAAGAGCCTTGCCCAAACTGGGGCTCACCAACGCTATATTCAGCCTTCTACGAAGCTGTAGCTGGATCAAAGTCTCTTTGACTATTTGTGGGGAGGAAACAGAAGAGGGGTGAGACCACATCTCAGTGAATGGGTAAATCACACTATAACAGAAACAGGGCAAACCAAGTACGAGTATTTCGCAATGAGTTTAATAATTGAAATCAAAGTGTAAAGATAATAATAGAAACATTAAGCATTTAACCATAATTTATTGAAAGAAAAGCTAAACAGTTCAAATGTATGTTCAAAAGATAAAAGGGTTAGCACATAGAAAGGGTGTGGTAATCACTGTAGGCGTAGACATAAGTCCACCTTAAATTCTGTAACTTAGGCAGTCATAAGCCCGTCACAATATCCTAGGCGGAAGCCTTAACATGACCATGGTGCACCAGGGCTAGCACTACCTGCGGCTAGCTAACAGTGATCTAAAAGGGTTCCTCCAATAGAAAACATTTGAAAATATGCTATTCAAAGAGTTTAAAGTAAAACATTTCAATAACATTATAATAAAGCTATAATTCTCCATCTAGCTCTTTTCATGCATAAAACTCTGTTCTAAAATATGTCTCATCCATGGATTCTCATGGAGACCTTTATCATCATAAACTTTCCCTTTAAACATAAATCGTCCATAGACGTCGCATAGATGTTCGCCATGCATCAAATCATTTCATGGCTACCTTAGTTCATTTCTATGACTAAGTTCGTATTTCTATAAATCTAGCTCAATGGAGAATTATCAGTCTAGATGCTTTCCCTGCATACCTAGGGTTCAACTAGGATTGAAATTTATAATTTTTAACATGGTTGGAACATATTGGTTTTCAAAGCGGTAAAACAATTTAGCATAAATTCCAACTAGTTAAAATCATAGGAGAGAGTTATAAACCGAATTCATAAAACATGCGCTATAGTAAGAAAAACTCACTCACCGTACTAGGAGTCCAACAACGAGAATTTCACCTCGTGGTGGTTCAACAACCTAGAAAACATAGACATAACATGAGAATTCAATAAACCCTAAATGTCACTATTCATGCCAGAAACACTATTCATACCGGCCAGAAAAACTAACCCTAAACCTAAAAACCTTATATTCTAGCATAGAAACTAATTCTAAGACTATCTATGGAAAGAATTTCGGAAGAACGAAGCTTAAAACGCGATTGGACGGAGTTTTACCTTGGAGGTTACTGTTCACGTGATTTTCCGGCGACTTTCTGACGGTTTTTCGGCGAAATTGATCGGTGGGGTTTGTAACTCTCCTTCCCACGAGTCCAACGATACCTTGGTAGCTCTAATCGGATGTTTGGATGGTGAGTTATCTTAGAGAGAAGGTGGAGAAAAAAATTTCTAGAGAGAGAGAGGGAGGGTTTAGATGAAGAAAAAATGAAGGAAAAAGGGAGGAGGGCTGCTGAAAAAAATGCAGGTTCAAGAAACTCGCCGCCAGCGAACGTATTCTCGCCGCGGCGAGATTTCTAGAAAAAAACTCATCGCCGGCGAACATATTCTCGCCGCGGCGAAATTTCAAACCTTGAAAACTTATTTTTCTTAATTCTCACTCAATCCCAGTCATTGGAATTTGTCCCAAACTTCTCCAAACTTATGATTTTACCTGAAATTGCACTTTAAACACGAAATACCCGTTAAATGATATTTGTGGATTAAATAATCAAATAACCACAACATTAGCCACTTGGATCACCTAATTTGGATTTCATATGAAAGAGTTATGCTTATATGAGTGAGGGAAGGTCAGAAACGCTCTAAAATTTTATGTTGTTCTCAACTTCCTTGTTTCAAATGATTTATACTTAATCTTCAAAGGTTTTATTAGTAGAGGGTTATTACATTCTCCCCTCCTTATAAAAATTCGGTCCCCGAATTTTACAAAAACTAATAACATGAAAACATAAGACTACACTTGGAACAGCTGTGGATACTTCTCTCTCATGACGTCCTCTACTTCCCACGTAGCTTCCTCTTTGGAATGATTCTGCCAGATCACCTTCGCTGTAGGGATATCCTTAGACCTCAACTTTTTCACTTGTCTATCAACAATGGCCACGGGTTTCTCTTCGTAGGCCAACTTGTCGTCCAAAAGGATTTCTTGTGGTTGAATCACATGAGATGGGTCGGGTAGATACTTCCTCAACATCGAGACATGGAAGACTGAATGCACTTCACTCAATCCAGGTGGTAGAGCTAGGCGGTATGCCATTGTTCCTACCCTATCCAGAACTTCAAAGGGTCCAATATACCTCGGGCTTAACTTCCCTTTCTTGCCAAACCGCATGATTCCCTTCATGGGTGAAACTCTGAGGAACACGTGATCGCCTAGAGAAAACTTCAACTCCCGACGCCTATGGTCCACATAAGCCTTCTGACGACTTTGTGCAGTTAAAAGCCGTTCCCTTATCAGCTTGACCTTCTCTATGGCATCTTGCACCAAGTCTGGCCCTAACAGCTTGGCTTCTCCAACTTCAAACCATCCAACGGGAGATCGGCATCTTCTCCCATAAAGAGCTTCAAAAGGTGCCATCTAAATAATGGCTTGATAACTGTTGTTGTATGAAAACTCGACTAATGGCAGGTATCCTTCCCAACTGCCACCAAAGTACAGAATACATGCTCTAAGCATATACTCTAGAACTTGAATCGTGCGTTCTGACTGGCCATTTGTTTGGGGATGGAAAGCGGTGCTTAGATCCAACCTCGTCCTCAAAGCTTCTTGAAAATCTTTCCAAAACCTTACCGTAAACTATGGACCTCGATCAGATATGATGGATACAGGGACTCCATGCAATCTGACGATCTCACTCAGATACAGGCTTGCATACTGAGCCACATTAAAAGTAGTCTTCACTGGTAAGAAGTGGGATGACTTGGTCATTCGATCCACTATCACCCATACTGAGTCATAACCCTTAGGGGTCCTTGGTAACCCTGTAACAAAGTCCATAGTGATCCTTTCCCACTTCCACTTCGGTATCTCAATCTGTTGGTGCAAACCGGCAGGCTTCTGGTGTTCAGCTTTCACTTGCTGACAAACCAAGCACTGAGCCACAAAGTCTGCTACATCCTTCTTCATCCCATTCCACCAATACAAGTCCTTGAGGTCACTGTACATCTTATTTGTTCCTGGGTGGATAGTATAGGCTGATTGATGTGCCTCCTCCAAAATCTGCTTCCTCAAGCTATCCACATCGAGTACACACAAGCGCTTCCCACATCTTAACACTCCTTCAGCATCCACGCTGAATTCAGAAGTCTGATTATTCCTAGCTTCATTCTTGAGCTTACACAGCTTAGTATCCTTGTTCTGATCTGCCTTAATCTGCTCAACCAACGGAGAGTGTAGTTGCATGTGGGCTAACAACACACCTGGCTCCTTCACTTCAAAGCGCATCCCCTCACCTTCTAGCCAATGAATATCCCTTACCAACGGCCTCCGGAGTAGGGTGATATGGGCTAGACTCTCCATTGACTTTCTGCTTAGAGCATCTGCTACCACATTGGCCTTGCCTGGGTGGTATAAGATGGTGCAGTCATAGTCCTTTACCAACTCCATCCACCTCCTCTGTCTCAAGTTAAGATCCCTTTGTTGAAAGATGTATTTGAGGCTCTTGTGGTCCGTGTAAATCTCACAGGGTTCACCATAGAGATAGTGCCTCCAAATCTTCAAGGCAAAGACCACTGCCGTCATCTCCAGATCATGTGTAGAATAGTTCTGTTCGTGTTTCCTGAGCTACCTAGATGCATAGGCTACAACATGACCATTTTGCATTAACACACAACCTAAGCCAACCCTTGAGGCGTCACAGTACACTGAGTATCCTCCAGTGCCTGTTGGGATAGTTAGAACTGGGGTTGTGGTTAGACATTTCTTCAAGATCTGGAAACTTTCTTCGTATACATCCGACCACTCAAACTTAACTCGCTTCTTAGTTATTCGGGTCAAAGGAGCAGCAATTCTGGAGAAATTCTTGATGAACCTCCAGTAATACCCTGCTAGACCTAAGAAACTTCGGATCTCCGTCACACTAGCGGGGCGAGGCCACTGCTGTACCACCTCTACCTTCTCGGGGTCTACTTGAATGCCGTCCTTCGTGACTACATGCCCCAGAAACATAATGCTGTCTAACCAGAACTCACACTTAGAGAGCTTGGCATACAACTGCTGATCCCTCAAGATCTGCAGAATGACCCGTAGGTGCTGTTCATGCTCCTTATGGTCTTTAGAATAAACCAAGATGTCATCAATGAACACAATGACAAACCGATCCAAGAATGGCTTGAACACCCTGTTCATCAAATCCATAAAAGCAGCTGGTGCATTATTTAGTCCAAAAGACATAACCAAAAACTCATAATGACCATAATGGGTCCTAAAAGCTATCTTGGAAATATCCTCCTTCCTGATCCTCAACTAATGGTACCCTGACCTCAGATCAATCTTGAAGAAACATTTCACTCCTTGAAGTTGATCGAACAGATCATCAATCCTGGGTAAAGGGTAGTTGTTGTACACCGTTAGCTTATTTAGTTGCCGATAGTCAATGCAAAGACGCAAAGACCCGTCTTTCTTCTTCACAAAAAGGACCGGAGCACCCCATGGAGAAGTGCTCGGCCTGATGAAGCCCTTATCCAACAAATCCTGCAACTGACTCTTTAGCTCCTTAAGCTTTATGGGTGCCATCCTGTAAGGCGGTATAGAAATTGGTCGAGCCTCTGGAATAAGGTCGATACCAAACTCTATCTCCTGTTCAGGAGGTAATCCTAGCAACTCCTCTGGAAAGACATTCAGGAATTCTCTTACCACTGCCATCTTGCCTATATCGGGTACCTTCCCATCCATATTTCTAACATACGCCAAGTATCCCTGGTATCCCTTCTTCAACATCCTCTGAGCAACCAAGACTGAAATCAGGTTACTTGGAGCTTTACTTCGGTCACACTGGAACCGGAAAGGAACTTCACTTAGAAAGTTGAACTTGATTGCCTTCCCATAGCAATCCAAGGTAGCATAGTATGATGCCAACCAATCCATTCCTAGGATTACATCAAAGTCGATCATGTCCAGGATGATCAAATCAGCAGATGTCTCCCTATCACCCACTGACACTTTACATGACTTGCATACATGCTCTATTGGCAAACAATCACCGACCGGGGTGGTTACAAAGAAAGGGGCATCCATCCTAATCGGATCTTTACCCAAGCTCTTAGCAAAACTAGGGGAAACATAGGAATATGTAGACCCGGGGTCAAACAAAATATATGCTTCATGTAGGCAAACCGAAAGAGTACCTGTCATGACCGTATTTGGAGCTTGTGCATCCTGCCTGGTGAGAGCAAAAATCCTCGGTTGACCTTGGCCTGCTTGGCTTTGACCTCGGACCATCATCCCTCTACCAGTACCTCTGCTATTTGCTTGGCCCGGTATAGTCCTCATAGGCTGAGCTGCCACTGGGGTTGATAGCAAAGCCGATCGAGTTGACCCTTGGCTTGAGCCATACAACTGGGGACACTCCCTCTTCATGTGTCCAGGTTGGTTGCACTGATAGCAAACACCCACCTCTCTGCGGCACTGCCTAAAGTGATGGTTGCCACAAGTAGGGCATTGTGGCCTGTTCTGCTGAATGGCCCTTGGTCTTGGTTGACCTGTATACCTGGTGTTCCCTTGGCTAGGACCTAGCCTACCACTCGCATCTGATCTCTGGTTAGGGTTCCCAATATTCTGTGGTGCTGGGCGCTGCTGGCCCTGAAATCATGGTCCTTGGGAATGAAAACTTTGCCCTCCTTTGGAGCTCCCGTCCCCATCCCTCTTTCTCAGCTTGGCATTCTCGACATCAACCAAATGCCTAGTCTCCATCATTCTTGCACAGTCCACAGCCTCTGCATAGTTGGGGAATTGCTTTATCTGGGGAGCCACTGATTTAAACAATGCTGGCATCAATCCCTGGATAAACTTCTTGATCATGGCCCTTTCAGTAGGGACCATGTGCAGTGCATACGGCAACAGCTGTGTGAAGCGATAATCATACTCCGTGACTGACATACCAGGAGTCTGCTTCAACTCCACAAATTCTTGACACTTGGCATCTCGGATACTCTGAGACACAAACCTCTCCATGAAGACTTCCTTGAACTCTAGCCATCCCAAAGGTGGCGCTGTAGCTCCCCTTCCGCGCATCATGGTCTTAAACCATACCTGTGCTACACCAGACAACTGGAAGGATGCCAACTCTACTGATCGGATCTCTGGGCACTTAAGCACCTCACAGATCTTCTCAGTGTCCTCTATAAACTCTTGGCGATCTTCATTAGCCAACAACCCCTTGAAAATTGGCGGTTTCAGCTTCAGGAACTCAGATAGTTCCACTTCCCTCTCGGCGGGTCTCACATGCCGCTCCACGGGCCTAACTGGTTCTGGAACGGAGGTAGCTGTTTCGGGCTGCTGTGGGTCCCTTCCACCTTGCCCATCCCTTCTTTCCGCTAGACTTTCTATCGTCCGTTGCATACCCTGCATGGTTGCCAGCATCTGGGCTATCACATCATCCCGGGGGTGAGAAGACATTTCCCCCGCCCTGGGAGTCTCAGCTTGCTCACTGCTTAACTCAACTTGTTCAGTTGCTTCAGCAGCCCTTACACCCCAGCCACTGCCTCTTGCATTGGCTCTAGGTCGACCTTTGCCACGACCTCTACCTCGGCCTCTAGGCACAGGTACTGCGGACTAAGCAGACTCTTCAGCCATCTGCTCTTGAGCCGTAGGTTGCCTAACCTTTGATCTCGTTCTTAGTGGCATCTCGCTATAAAACAGAAATAGCCCAACCGTCACTTAACCATGCCAACATAGCATACTATAAACTGACTTACTTAAACAAAAAGACAACATCCTATCGAACCCCTTTAGTAGCACCGTGAGTATAAGCATGTCCGGATTCACACCCATACTCAAAGTCCTACCTAAAGGTCCGTTACTCCATGAACACAGGAAAACCTAAAGCTTTGATACCACTCTGTCACAGCCCCAAATGATGGAACACATGACCGGCACGGCATAAGGGTTTCCACCTAGTCGCAAGCCTAACGCATAGCACATACAAACATCCAGCACACAATCCCGGTTACATAATAAATATAACTGGCCACATATGCCACATCCAATATAAGAAAATACTGTATATATATATATATATATATATATATATATATATATATATATATATATATATATATATATATATATATATCTCATGAATCCAACATTCGTGATTCAACTTGGCCCATGGCCTCATAATACAAACATCGTTGTAAAACATAAAACCGTTTTCCAAACAACACATCAAAATACGCAAGAAATGAGAATTCTGCCTGTAAATTCATGGAGGTACACTGGACATAAACTAAATTAGACAATCAGTACAAAAGAGCCTTGCCCAAACTGGGGCTCACCAACGCTATATTCAGCCTTCTACGAAGCTGTAGCTGGATCAAAGTCTCTTTGACTATTTGTTGGGAGGAAACAGAAGAGGGGTGAGACCATATCTCAGTGAATGGGTAAATCACACTATAACAGAAACATGACAAACCAAGCACGAGTGTTTCGCAATGAGTTTAATAATTGAAATCAAAGTGTAAAGATAATAATAGAAACATTAAGAATTTAACCATAATTTATTGAAAGAAAAGCTAAATAGTTCAAATGTATGTTCAAAAGATAAAACATGATTTAAATTAGTAACCGTAAAGCAAATCAATTATGCATGGTAAGTAATAAATGAAGTTATTTATGCAATAACAATGATGAATGAGATTGGTTAAAATTATTTAATCTTTAAGAAAAATGCACTAGTCTATTGGAGTTCTTTCCTAACAGATCTATCATCTTCCCCAAGCACATAGCAAGGGTGTGGCAATCACTGTAGGCGTAGACATAAGTCCACCCTAAATTCCCCAAGCATATAGAAAGGGTGTGGTAATCACTGTAAGCGTAGACATAAATCCACCCTAAATTCTGTGACTTAGGCGGTCATAAGCTCGTCACAATATCTTAGGCTGAAGCCTTAACATGACCATGGTGCACCAGGGCTAGCACTACTTGCGGCTAGCTAACAGTGATCTAAAAGGGTTCCTCCAATAGAAAACATTTGAAAATATGCTATTCAAAGAGTTTAAAGTAAAACATTTCAATAACATTATAATAAAGCTATAATTCTCCATCTAACTCTTTTCATGCATACAACTTCGTTCTAAAATGTGTCTCATCCATGGATTCCTATGGAGACCTTTATCATCATAAACTTTTCCTTTAAACATAAATCGTCCATAGACGTCGCATAGATGTTCGCCATGCATCAAATCATTTCATGGCTACTTTAGTTCATTTCTATGACTAAGTTCGCATTTCTATAAATCTAACTCAATGGAGAATTATCAGTCTAGATGCTTGCCCTGCTTACCTAGGGTTCAACTAGGATTAAAATTTATAATTTCTAACATGGTTGGAACATATTGGTTTTCAAAGCGGTAAAACAATTTAGCATACATTCCAACTAGTTAAAATCATACGAGAGAGTTATAAACCGAATTCGTAAAACATGCGCTATAGTAAGAAAAACCCACTCACCGTACTAGGAGTCTAACAACGATAATTTCACCTCGTGGTGGTTCAACAACCTATAAAACATAGACATAACATGAGAATTCAATAAACCCTAAACGTCACTATTCATGTCGGCCAGAAAAACTAACCCTAAACCTAAAAACCTTATATTCTAGCATAGAAACTAATTCTAAGACTATCTATGGAAAGAATTTCGGAAGAACGAAGCTTAAAACGCGATTGGACGGAGTTTTACCTTGGAGGTTACTGTTCACGCGATTTTCCAGCGGTTTTTCGGCGAAATTGATCAGTGGGGTTTGTATCTCTCCTTCCCACGAGTCCAATGATACCTTGGTAGCTCTAATCAGATGTCCGGATGGTGAGATATCTTAGAGAGAAGGTGGAGAAAAAAATTTCTAGAGAGAGAGAGGGAGGGTTTAGATGAAGGAGAAATGAAGGAAAAAGGGAGGAGGGCTGCTGAAAAAAATGCAGGTTCACGAAACTCACCGCCGACGAACGTATTCTCTCCGCGGCGAGATTTCTGGAAAAAAACTTGCCGCCAGCGAACATATTCTCGCCGCGGCGAAAGTTCAAACTTTGAAAACTTGTTTTTCTTGATTTTCACTCAATCCCGGTCTTTGAAATTTGTCCCAAACTTCTCCAAACTTATGATTTTACCTGAAATTGCAATTTAAACACGAAATACCCGTGAAATGATATTTGTGGATTAAATAATCAAATAACCACAATATTAGCCACTTGGATCACCTAATTTGGATTTCATATGAAAGAGTTATGCTTATATGAGTGAGGGAAGGTCAGAAACGCTCTAAAATTTTACGTTGTTCTCAACTTCCTTATTTCAAATTATTTATACTTAACCTTCAAAGGTTTTATTAGCAGAGGGTTATTACACCACAAATGGTGTAATTTTTGTTGATACACATCTCGTTGACAATATATTGAAGGATCCATTTTTTTCCTTACTTAGACCTTTTTCTTTTTTCTTGCCCAAAAAATTGCTTGTAGAAATTGTTACGCTTTCACTACAAAAGAAATGTCTTTTTCCTTTCTTTGATATTAGCAAAAAATAACCAGATTTATTTTCTCTTTCTTCTCTGTGTATCTTTTCAATAGATGTTTGTTTTGTATATTCCAACTCCTCCTTCTCTTTAATTGTCATATCATCGTCTGAATCGTTAAACGATATCTCTTGAATGCCAGCTCTTCTTCTAATTCCACCCATTATATTTTCTCTCATTTTAGTTCTTGTAGTACTTAATTGTTCGTTCTCTTTCTGTTTGTCTTTTAAAAGTTCTCTCATTTTATTAGCAATTTTTCTAGGGCATTTTTTATATTTCTTAACATCTGTATAACCTCCTGCTAGGTGTTTTTTTAATTGAGTTACATCACCACCCTTTATTATTTTTTGACAAAAATTACATTGTATATGTTGTTTATTTCCACCCATCATTTCCCCATAAGTCTAACTAGGAACTATTCTTCTCTTTTGGGTTTTCCTCTATTAATTTTGCTTTTCCCTTACATGAACTCATGCCTATATCCATAAAATCATAATACAAATATGTAAATAGAAAAGTAAACTCTATATCCTAATATCAATATTAAAAATTATTCTGTATATGTAAAAAAATATTATATATACACACACACACACACACCATAGATATTAACTATATATACTATATATAAATAATATTAACTAATTTTAATATAAATAAACAAAAAAGTAACATTATGCACACAATAACCTTTTTTCCATTTATACGTAAAGATTAAATTTTATGTACATTGGGATAGTAAAAAATTGTAAATATTAAAATATTAGGTTCATTATAATAAAGGCATTAATTATTTTTGTTAAATTAAAATTTAATTTGCACCGATTCACACTTTTATAATCATAATTATTAAGAAAGATTAAAAGAAGACTTAGGAAGACCAGTTACAATTTTATATTTTATTATTTTAAAACTTTTATTTTTAAAATATATTAACAAAAAAAATTAAATAATAATTATTTAAAAATATATATTAATATTTTGATTTAAAAGATGTAAATTTTCTTAATTTAAACTTTATTTTTTAATATAATATTTTATTTGTTTACTCAATTTAAATAAGGTTTTAAATCATTATAATAAGAAAATAAATTCAAAAATATTATATGAATAATATATTAAAAGATGAAGATCATATTGCTTTTTGCTTTTGGATTCATTCCCGATATTTCAAAAATATTATATAAATAATATATTAAAAAAAGAAGATTAGATTGCCTTTTGATTCATTCTCAATATTTATTATTAAAATATTATTTTTAATTTTCCAAAGCCATTAAATGATGAAAGAAATTAAATAATACAACCTAAACTATTAATTGATGCAAAGAAGAATGCACAAGACGCAAAGGAAAAAAATAAAAGGCCTTCAGAAGATGCAGAGGCAAAAAAGAACCAAAAGACATGGAGAAAAAAATGAGAAATATCAGAACCAAGAAAAGGAGACTCTACAAGATGAAGAGCAGAGGAAAGGAGAAAAAACTTGTTCGATAAGTGGCATCTTCGTCTTCTTCGTAGATATCTTCTATATCTCTCCTCATGTCTGGTTGCTTCTTGAGCTCAAGCACTGATAGCGTTTGCTTAGTTAGTTCTTGCAGTGCAAAATGCTTGGATCTGCTGATTTGGACTTGAGAGAGGAAAGAAATTTAAATTACAAAATGTTAGGTTTTTTTCCTCTAGATTTTCAATATTTGATGATTTGATTTGATAATTTGAGGCATTTTGGGCTTTTGCTTTTGGTTCTATAAAATTTGGAAAATCTTTGTAAATTCAGATTCCTGACTTTGTCAGTTTGTTATCTTCATCTTTTTCCTTTTTAAGATTTGTTTTGAGCATTTCCACCGAAATGATTCTATTTTGATCGATACAAACTGCAAAGGAACAATTTCCATCGAAATGGTGGAATTTCTCAATTATCATGCTGATTCGTGTCGGTGCTCTCTAAAACTGAAAATTTTCGATCGTTTCCACTGAATCGAGACGATATTTAGTTCCTTGTTGCTAGCTAATAGTGCTTCTGAAGAAGTTTCCTCCCTAAAGAAAACAAACTATAGGAATTAAATTTACATGGAATCAAACCATAAGGAAAGTCCCTTATAATCGATTTCAAAAAAATATTCATTAGTCTAAAACACATTCTTTGTCAAAGAGTTACAATATCTCACATTCAATTGTATAACTCATAAAATTGAAGTATGTTTGAAGGCGTTTTCTAAATAATCAATCAACATTATAACACCATGAAATTTCCAAGTTCCTCAACAAGAACAAAACTGTCATTTTAAAAATCTTATGAGGGTTTCAAAATTTAAAAGGTTTATCTTGTGTTTTGCACAAGTTCAAATTAATGTTCATTTAGTAAAACATACACACAAATTTGTACAATTATGGCACCAAAAACAATACTAAAACCATATGAGATTTTCTAGCAATCATGAATAGCTAAGAAATTATAAAAATGTGATAAGGCAATTATAGAAACCACAAAACATGTTATGGCATATATTTTTTACTAACTAAATGAAGGTTTCTCTACTGGTTGATTCATATGCCCATTTCTGAAGCCAATTCGAGCAAAACAAATCCTAAAATAAAACTTTAAAGGTCTAAGAACTTAGAAAATAACTTTGGGAGGTCAGTTACCATTCATAACTATGGATGTACTATTCACATCGATAAAAAATACTATTTATGCCAGCCCAATAGCTATCATACGATCATGAAACATTGAGCTCTAGGGTTTTGACAACTAAATCTATCTATGATGCTAATTTTTCATTTTAATGTTTTTAAGCAATGTTTTCAGAGCTTACTTTTTTGGGTTATTTCCCTTAACTTTTCTAGTAGTTTTCCAAAAAATTCTAGGGAAAACAATCCATGAAGGTTGAAGTCTTTGCCACGATTCCAACGGTACCAATGGTGTCACAAACGTAGGTCTATAGGTGTCTAAAAGTTTAGAGAGAGAAAGGGGAATTTTTCAAACAAAGAAAGATGAAAAAAAGGAAATTGTTTTATTTTTAAAAAAATTATGGTATATTTGATAGGCCTAGTCATGCCAAAATTAATATAAATCTTACCCTTATGAAAATCAATAATACATTAATGGGAGTAAGAGTTGATCTTACAGAGAGTGACAATTTTATAATTATACCTTTTTGAATATAAATGGGGAATCGATTACCACAGAAAACTAAGCAATTCAATTGAGAAAAGATGCAAAATGAAGTAAAAGGATATAATCTCGATGAGAATGCACTAGTTAGGTTAACTTCCACCATTAGAATAATTCAATGATCATCGATAATTATATTAAATTCAATTCAAATATTCACCATTAGATTTAAACCCAACCTTTCCTTAAGTTTAGTTAGTAAGAAAAACATGATCTAATTAACCCTAATTACTGAACAACCCTATTTGAGCGCCTAAGATTTATTCTAGCGATTACTAAAGATTTAGAAGGACTAGTGAAGCTAAACAACCTAAACACAAGTGGTTGAATTTAATCTAGTTAAAGGTTCTTCATAAGGATTTAATAACTTCTGACACAATAAATTACTAAACCTTTATTATAGAGACTAAAAGATTACATATTTAATACCTAACTTAACTATAGATGATATTCATTCAATTAACTAGAGGGCCCTTTTCGGAGATCAAACAAGGAAACTATGAAAATAACCATAAATGAACAATTCAATACCTAAATATGAAATTGAATTAATGAAGAACAAAAACTAATCTCACAGTAAGATTATCTCTGAGGTTTCATGGCTTCTAACCAATAAAGGAAATTAGTTACATAGGAAAGAAAAATAGAGAAGAACAATAAAGAAGATGAAGGATTATCTTTTATTTAAGATACCTTTTAGTCGTCTATTTATAATACTTGAAGTCCTTCATAAGCCTCAATTAAGTCTAACTATAACTTGGCCTATTAAATTTATAACCTAACCTAAACTCCCTTATTTTGGATTTCAAATTCTAGTTACTTATCGTACCAGCGTTGTGACATTGACAGTTTTGGAATCTGGGTAAAGTTGAAATTCTTCTATTGTCATAGCATTGAGATTCTAGCATTGTGGTAGTAAGCCTTTTTAAATCATTTTAGACTTTCTAGGTTCATCACTGTCATAACTCTAGAGTGCCATAATTGTGGTGGTGAGTGTCTGTTTGGCCTTTCTGTAATTTTTCCTATTTTTATTGATTTTCTTCCCTCTTTCTCTATTTATCCACTTTCTTCTATTTTATAAGGTAAAGCATGAAATTAAACATATTCCTAACAACTTTCACTTAAAAACTAAAGAAAAAGAAAGATTAAAGATACTTAATTTATGAACAATTATTCACTTATCAAATATGTCCAAACTCAACCTTTTGCTTGTCCTTAAGCAAAATAACTCTAAAACTAAACTAAATGAGTTCAAAATATGTAGTGAGTATTAAGCTTACTAGTCATTTTGTCTTAAAGATTTCAATGAATTTGCTTGTGAAAAATTTCAAAAAGATCATAGCTATGTCTAAGCTTAACTCAAATGCAATTTATATTTTATTTCCTAAATCCTAAATGTGCATATGCCCTTAGATCAGTTAATCTTCTACACTTGGCTGAGTTTATACATTCCAAAAACTAAATTGCATATCTATATAATTCATTTGAGAAGAACTCCATAAGCTTATTTTTTATGTCATTCTTCACTAATGTAGACTATATAATACACCTAAGATCAATAACACTTTCTTAACCTTGTAATGTGATTAAAGTATAAGGTAAAATTAAAGGGTAATTTAGGCTTAATTCATCCAATAGCTCATGATTATCCTAACTTCTCTTTCTTGAGCTTTTTCTAAGTTTTAGGGGATTTTTCCCTAAACTTATTTTTTGCTCTCTTTTTTCAATTACATTTGCGTAAAAAATTTCCTCTTTCATGTTTCTTTTTCTTTTTCTTTTGATTTTCTAGCTTAAGCTTCTTTCTTTTATTTCTTTCTTTTTCTTTTTCCAAGCTTCTCTCTTCCACCCTTTAACAATAAAGCTCACAATAATAATTTTCAAAAAATAATCATATGTATAAAGGAATAGGGTAAAAATATAAGGGTATAAATTTTTCTAAATTTAGCTTAGAAGATATATGGATATGAAAGAAAATGTTTAATGATGCTCAAATATGGGTACTAAGGATATAATTATGTATAGATAGTAGGTTTCAAAGGATAAATCTAACTAATAATGCCTAAATGGAGTGTCAAACTTGGATTTTGCCTTAAGTGTCATTCAAAAAAGTTTTAGAGTTCTATGTAGATCATAAAATACTTTTGAATCAGATAAAACTTCTTTAGGAAATAGATAAATTAAATGCCCAAGGGTTATATGCATTGAGATTTCAAGACTTTTAAGTTAAATATAAATTTCAAAGGGATCAAATTTTCACTTAAGCATAACTTTTCTACATTTTTCAAAAGCTAAAATTTTAAAAACTATCAAATCATTGGTTGTTAGTTTAGAAAGCCATTCAAAACATAGTTTTGCAAACAATCACATAACCACTTAACTTGTTATCGCAAGGAAGATGCATTAATGGTGAAAATAAATATTTGAAGTTCAATAAGGCTTATTCATTCATAAATCATTCACAGATATTGTCATCCAATCATTTGTCATAGGTAAGTCATCCACAACTTGTTTCCACCCTTAAACTCAAATTTTTCATTATCACTAATGTAGAAATAAAAATAAAAATAAGATAAAGACAAAAACAAAATGAGCTAAGTACTATGGATTACCATGTTTAGATGTCTTTATCATCATTCTAATCTATCAAGGTCATTCTTAGCTTTAAAAGTAAGGGGTGGTTAGGATTTTACTAAGATTGGGAAGGCCTAGGTTAATGTATTAAAGTAGCCATGCTGATATTGGGCCAAACCCTTAATGTTAACCTAAAAGTCTCAATTATCTCCCATATATGGTCAGTGGTGTGTGAAGCTGCAACTATCTTTGTTAGGGTTACCTAGTTGGTTGGGCCTAAGTTAGTCCATGCCTCTTCAACTACTACTAGTGCTACTAGTTTTGCTGCTTGTGCTCTTTCAAGCCCTTAATAATTATGTATATCTAAGGCTATAAAGGTCTTTATTGGATGAATTAGGACCTCTCTAAGGTCTAATTCTCTCCCATAGTTGGTCAATGATGTGTGAGGCTACAATGATCGTTGTTGGGGTTGCCTAGTTGGTTGGGGCTAAGCTAGTCCTTGCCTTTTCTACTACTGCTTATGCTACTAGCTTTGTTACTTATGCTCTTTCAAGCCCTTTATACTTTTGTATATTTAAGATTGTGATGGTCTTCATTGGATGAATTAGGACCTCTCTAAGGTCCCACAACACTCCAATTTGTTTGTACAATGCTATAATTAATCTAGGCACAAATAGGCCTTATGTCTTCACATATATACAGCTAACTATTCTCTTATGAATAAGATTCCTTATATACTCAAAGAGGCTTCCAATAGGGCATAAATTAACAATGCCCACTGTCTCCTAACATCACTAACATGTGACACTGGCATTAGACAAGATACTACAAAGTAGTACTAAGCCTTCACGTATTTATTCATAGCACTATAGTCAAAGTGGTTCAATTTCCAATAGCCCTTCGTGTATAAAGCTTAGTGATTACTCTTTGTAAGTCTACGCCACCTTGAATAAATGCAATGTATTCATCATTCTTAAGATTAAGCAAGGCATAACAGGCATTAATCACCAGATGGGTAAATAGAACTTGCTTTTCGCTCACTCTAGCCATGTGATTCTTATGAAATATGGTGTCAAAGTATAACTCCTGCACCTCAGGCACTACTTTTACTTAGGGTTACTTGAAAAATGTCTCTTAACCCATATTGATCATATCCACTCTATAGACCAATGGTTAATCATTCAAGTCAAAAGTCATCTCCTGCGTTAAGCTTGTCACGCTCCCAATTTAAGGGAACGCTATTGTCACGAGTAGCCAATAACTTTACCCTTATTTTATTGCATACATGCTCCAAGTATATCACATATTTTAATAATATCATACGTTCACAAGTTTACCAATATAAACAAGTATACACGCCAAGTCTTTATACATATATTACATAGAAGCAGGGATCTTGCTTGTGGTGTTTAGAGCATAATCTAAAATACAAGTATAAAATGATTTAAACACTGTGAACTTTGGAAGCAACGTAGGATCAACCAAAGAGTGTGACATCTAGTAGATCATGTAGCAGCAGGACTAAACTCTGTATCCTTATCTGAAAAAATGTAAATATCATGTAGCAGTAGGAGCAGATAATACCTCTTATGACCTATTAGGTCAACATATAGATGTACTCATATATTAAAATTTATTATATAGAAAATTACAGTTTAGAGGTACATCCATATAGGACCTGCATTTCAAATATTCTCAGTTAAAAATGAGTCTAGAGGATCAAAAAACCTAGAAAATGCCTCTGGAATCGCCAAATTTGGCCTCCAGGAGCTTGATCAACGCTAATCAACTGTGGAAACTATTCACAGTCAAAATTACTATTCATGCTGACTGGATTTACTATTCAAGATGCATAAAAAGTTGTCATATGGTTGAAAAATTTCATATCCTAAGATTTTTTTGACTTCTTGAATCCATATATGGTGTCAGATTTTTAATTTCAAGAGAAATCAATCAAACAGATTTAATGTTCTTGTCATTCTGAATCCATTGGCGGTGGTGGTGTTGAAATCTGTGGTCCGAAAGTGCTAGAAATCTAGAGAGAATTTTTAGAGTTTTTAGAAAGAGAAAGTGAATTTTGGGAGAGAGAAAGTCTGAATTTTGTACGCCTCTCTACTATAGATTGCTTAATAGTGTCAAGGGGACTATTATGTAAAAATTTAATTGAGGTCCTTGCAAATTTTTGTTATTTACACTTTGACCTATCAACTTTTAAGAAATTATATTTTAGCCCCAAAACTTAAATCCTCATATTACCTCCATAATTCCTCAGACAATATGATAAATAAATATTTTCAATAGTACTTTTTTAATAATCCTCACTTACCTTCAAAATTTTCTTTAATTTACGGCTTTCTTTCTTTTTCTTTTTCTTTTTCTTTTTCCTTTTTTTAGGGTTATTACATTCTTCCCCTCTTAAAGAAATTTGGTCCCAGAATTTCACACCTATATTTACAAATAAAACTAACCTTATGATTCAAAAAGATATAGGTATCTGGCATGCATATCCTCTTTTCTTTCCCAAGTAGCTTCCTCCGAAGAGTGATTTTGCCACATCACTTTCACTGTGGGTATTTTTTTTGGACGCAGCTTCTTCACTTGACTATCTACTATAGCCACTAGTTTTTCTTCATATGACAAATCTTTGTCTAATTGAATCTCTTGACATTGAATAACATGTGTTTGGTCTAGTAGATACTTTCGCAGCATAGACACGTGAAAGACTCGATGAACATTACGCAATTCAGGTGGCAAAGCCAAACTATATGTTAGTGGGTCAATCTTATCAAGAATTTCAAACGAACCTATATACCATGAACTTAACTTCCCTTTTCCCTAAATCTTACTACTCCTTCCATAGGAGATATATTCAAGAAGATATGTTCACCTATGTCAAATTCCAATGGTCGACGTCTATTATCAATATAAGTTTTCTTTTTACTCTGGGTTGCCAATAACTTTTCCTTAATTAACTTTACCTTGTCAAGTGCATCGTGTACCAAATCAGGCCTTAAAATCTTAACTTCGCCCATCTCAAACCATTCAATCAGCAAATGACAACATCTACCATATAATGCCTCAAAAGGGGCCATTTGTATATTGGATTGAGTTATTATTATAAGTAAATTCAGCAAAGGGCAAGAATCTTTTCCAGCTACCTTAAAATTCTAGCACAGATGCCCGAAGCGTTTCTTCCAATATTTGGATAGTTCACTCAAATTTTTCATCTGTTTGATGATGGAAAGCAATACTAAGATTTAACTTCGTGCCCAAAGCTTCTTAGAAGGTTCTCAAAAAATGAGTTGTGAACTGTGGTTCTCAATTAGAAATAATCAATATTGGCACTCCATGAAGTCTCACTATCTCATTCAAATACAATTTGGATACTGAGCTACGTTCTTTGTGGTTTTCACTGGTAGAAAATGTGCTGATTAAGTCAATCTATCAATGATCACCCATATTGAATCAAACCCTTTTGGTGTCTATGGTAGCCCTGTAACAAAATTCATAGTTATTCTTTCCCATTTCCATTCAGGTATCTCTATTTACTGATGTAATCCTGCAAGCCTTTAATGTTTTTCTTTTACCTGCTAGCAAGTTAAGCATCGAGAGACATAATCAACTATATCTTTCTTCATACCGTCCAACCAATAATTTTTTTAAGATCTTTATACATTTTAGCTACCCCAGGATGAATGGTATATATAGATCTATGGGCTTCCTCTAAAATCTCTTTCTTGAGTTCTTCTTTATTAAGTATACACAACCGCTTGTCCAATCTCAAAATTCCTTTAAAATCTACAGTAAATTTAACATCACTACCATTCTTTAGCTCTTTAATTTTCTTGCACAAATAGGCATCTTCTTCTTGTGCCTTTTTCACCTACTCAACCAAAGACGATTAAAACTGTATATGAGCCAATAGTATCCCAGACTTTTTTACTTCCAATACTACCCCATGAATTTCTAACTTATGCATTTCTTTAACCAACGACCTCCTTACCACTGTGATATAAGCCAAATTACTTGTATACTTCCTACTTAATGCATCATCCACTACATTGGCCTTATCTAGATGATATAGTATTATGCAGTCATAATCTTTAAGTAATTCCATTAATCGTATTTGTCTCAAGTTAAGATCTTTTTGTTGAAAAATGTATTTGAAGCTTTTATGATATGTATAGATTTTGCATGTCTCACCATACAAATAATGCCTCCAAATTTTGAGAGTAAAAACCACTGTTGCCATCTTTAAATCATGAGTCAAATAATTTTGCTCATGTGGCTTAAGCTGTCTGGATGCATATGCAATGACTTGACCATGATGCATCAACACACACCCTAATCCAATTCTCGATGTATCACAATATACCGTGTATCCTCCAATATCTAAAAGAATAGACAGTATTGGCGTCGTAATCAAACATTCCTTGAGTTTCTGAAAATAAAATTTCACATTCATTTGACTAGTCAAACTTTATCTCCTTCCTGTTAAACCTCGTCAAAGGAGCAACTATTTTTAAAAAATCTTTAACCAATATGCGGTAATAGCCTAGTAAACTAAGAAAACTACGGATCTCTGTAATTGTGGTAGGGCGTGGCCATTGCTGCACGGTTTATACCCTTTTAGGATCAACTTGAATACTATCCTTAGTAACCACATGCCCTAGAAAAGTAACACTACTAAGTCAAAATTCACATTTTGAAAACTTAGTATACAGCTGGTGTTCTCTTAGGGTTTACAAAGCTATCCTTAAATGTTGCTCATGCTCCTCTAAACTCCTTGAATATACCAGGATATCATCTATGAATATAATAACAAACTGATCCAAGAAAGGTTTAAATACTCTATTCATCAAATTCATGAATGTAGTTACGACATTTGTTAAACCAAATGGCATTACTAAGAACTCATAGTGCCCATACCGAGTCCTGAAAGCAGTTTTTAGAATGTCATCCTTCCTTATCCTCAGTTGATGATACCCAGATCTCAAATAAATTTTTGAAAAACATTGGGCACCCCTATAGCTGGTCAAATAAATCATCTATGAGATAATGGATACTTATTATGTACTGTCACCTTATTCAACTTTCTATAATCAAAACACATTCATCTTTCTTTTTTACACATAGAACTAGAACACCCCAAGTTGAAGTACTAGGGTGTATAAATCCCTTGTCTAAAAAGTCTTGTAACTGATTTTTCAATTCTTTAAGTTTGGTTGGTGCTATTCTATATAACAGTATAGACACGAGTTGGATTCCCAAAAGTAAATCAATATCGAACTTAATTTCTCGTTCTGGGGGTAACCTTGGCAATTCCTTAGGAAACACATCAAAAAATTTCCTAACCACTGGAACCTACTCTACATTTGTGTACTTCATATCAACATCTTTGACTACTACTAAATACCCCTAGTATCCTTTTTGTAATAGTTTATGAGCTGTTAGAACAGAGATTAAATTACTGGATACCTCACTATGATCTCCTTATATCAAGAAAAAAGATTCTATGAGAATATTAAACTTAATAACCTTAAGGTGATAGTCTAAAATGACATAGCATGATGAAAACCAATCCATTCCCAGTATCTTATCAAAGCCTACCATATCTAGAACTATCAACTCTACAAGAGTCTACTTATCTTCTATCAAAATCTCACACAATTTATACACATCATTTACTAGTAAGAATTCTCCCAATGGAGTAGCAACCATAAACGAACAATGTAAAATAGTAGGATCTTTACCTAATTTTTTAGCAAAGCAAGGTGATATATATGAATGAGTAGAACCAAGATTGAATAGTACATATGCTTTATGGGAACATACAGATAATGTATCTGTCATCATTGCATTTGAGGCCTGAGCATCCTGTCGTGTCAAGGAAAAAACTCGGGCTTGTTCTCGGCTTCGACTTCTTGATCCTCTATCAGTACCACCACTACTTGCTTAAACTTGAGCTACTATTGCTAGTCGTGTTGGTACAAATGTAGGGGGTAAAGCTAGCTATACTGAGGCTTAACTCAAATTTCGTAATTTTGGACAATTCCTCATCAAATGACTTATTTATCCACACTTAAAAAATGCACCAGTTTCTTTACGACACTGTTCAGTACGAGGCTTGTCATAAATGGGACATAGTAGAATCGGTCTTAAATCCTTTTGACTAGTGGGTCTCATATCTTTTTGAATCATTCTTTACTTATTAATATTGACTGATGTCTGGCTGGAGTTACCAGATCCTGCTTGAATTAAATGTTGTGGATTCTAAAATCTTGGTCCTTTACATTAGGATTATAACTAGTCTGGATATTACTATCTCGATCTCTTTTTTTTCTCTTTAGACCTTCTATGTCTGCTAACTTTCGTGTTTCCATCATTCTTGCACAATCCACATTTGCTAAATAAGTTGAAAAATAGTTCATATGGAGACCCATCAATTTAAACAATGGATGTATCAACCATGAAACAAATCTCTTAATTTTATCTTTTTTATTAGAAATCAGATATGGTGCATATCTAGACAGCCGAGTAAAACAGATGTCATATTCAGAAACTGTTATATTCGGTGTCTGTCTTAATTCTTCAAATTCTCTGACCCTCTTGTCCCTTTCACTCATTGGTAGGAAATGATTCATAAATGCTTCCTTAAATTCATCCAACTCTATTGGTGGTAAGGTAACTACTATTCTTTGTACCAGAGTCTCATACCAAATCTGGGAAACATTTGATAGTTAAAAGGGCACTAGTTTAATAGATCTTCTAATAGAACACCCTAAAGCTCTGAGAACTTGTTCCACATCATTAATGAATATCTGACTCAGAAAAAGTAGAGGGCTTCAGCTTTAGGAATTACGGCAATATAACCTCAATCCCTGTAGACTTGTCCTCTTGTTCAGTTAGTCTTTCTTGTTCTTATGCTTCAGGAGCTTTTTTTGGTGGCTGGCCATCCCTCCTACCTTGTTCTACTATAAATCTAACCAATTTCTCTAAGCTCCTGCGTATGCTAGCAATCATATCAGCTATTCTATCATGTGGCTCTTGAGGGGGTTCTACTTTCTCCTCAGGGACTCTATTAGATACATGGACATGTTCATCATGTCTTGGGGTTCTCATACCCCGTGCACTCCCTCTACCTCTTCCTTTAGGTCGACCTTTACCACGTCCTCTTTGTACTAGAATTGTAGATTGTGCGGACTCTTCTATAGAGGGTACACGATCTACAGCTTCTCTATCAACCATTCTAGTTCTTAGCGGCAACATAGGCTATACAAAATAAAACACCTTTTAAAATACCATAACATTTAGTCAGTTTTATACTAGGAACTTTAACAAACTTGAAATATAAGGGAAATTGAAACCCTATAGAATCCTTCAACAATAACTGAAGTATAAATATGTCCAGCTCCAATCCATACTAAAGGTCCTACTAAAGAATCCTTTGCTTTGATAGCCACAGGAAAACCTAATACTCTAATACCAACTTGTCACAACCCCAATTTGAGGGAATGCGATTTTCACGAGTAGCCGATAACTTTACCCTTATTTTATTGCATACATACTCCAAGTATATCACATATTTTAATAATATCATACATTCACAAGTTTATCAATATAACCAAATATACATGCCAAGTCTTTATACATATATTACAGTAGAAGTAGGGATCCTGCCTGTGGCATTTAGAGCATACTCTAGAATATAAGTGCAAAATGATTTAAACACTGTGAGCCTTGGAAGCAACGTAGGCTCACCCAAAGAGTATGACACCTAGTAGATCACGTAGCAGCATGACTAAACTCTGTATCCTTATCTTAAAAAAAATGAAAATATCGTGTAGTGAGTTTGACAACTCAGTGAGCAAATAATACCTCCTATGACCTCTTAAGTCAACATATAGATGTACTCATATATTAAAATTTATCATATAGAAAATTATAGTTCAGAGGTATATCCCTATAGAACCAGCATTTCAAATATTATGAATTCAAATCACATTCAGATATCTAAAACCATATATGATACAGTATAATCGTTAATCAAATATTGACGATCTCATGAAAACATTAGGAGGATCCCATATTAGAACCACCATATCAGAGTTCAAGCCTTTTCGTACTTTGGTGGTGTAGGATTTTTCTAAACTCAGCATCCCAACTAAGGTTTGTCCTATCACCATTCAAAAGGACACGCGAAGAGACTCTAATATGGACATTTCCCAAGCACACAACAAAGGAGGGCAAATCACATATCATATAATCGGCATCTCGCCCAAATCAGAGGCATTCTGCTCTACTTCACATATCATATCCTCTGTGTTGGCCATCACACGAAGTTAGCACTACCTTTGCTAGCTGAGGTATCAAGGTGCACTAGGGCTAACATCACCTACTGTTAGTAAACAGTGTTTTCAATAAGATTCCTCTACAGAAATTATTATTTACATATGTTCCATATTATTCAAAATAGAGGTTTCAATATAAATTCAGAATTTTCAGTCTCAGTACAATTCCTCTATTAGAAACTTTCCAATCAGGGTAATCAAATGTACATGCCCTTTTCTAAGACAATCTTATAACTTTACATATCAATGGCACGTGCACAATATATTTCCTTTATCATATGATGAGAAATGCATTTTAAATCACATATTCAATGAGTTTAAAAATCTATTTTCAAAACCATATTCTTCTTGAACTATATACCAGATTGTAAAAAAATCAGGTAATTTAATCTATTTTAGAGATATATAAAAGTATAAATAACTTATAAACAGAACCAATTATATATTTAAAGTTCAAGAAGAGCATAGGGTAAGTCATAGAAAGAATTATCTACTTACAAAACTAAGG
This sequence comes from Gleditsia sinensis, assembly GCA_037074535.1. Lineage (NCBI taxonomy): Eukaryota > Viridiplantae > Streptophyta > Magnoliopsida > Fabales > Fabaceae > Gleditsia > Gleditsia sinensis. The sequence goes on from CM073472.1 coordinate 50,752,901, forward strand.
TTCTAAGTTGGATATTGCCAAATGTATTTTTTTAAAGGTAAATTTAATCAAATTAACCTAAAAAAGGAGTGTGGAGGGTCTAAAAACCTAGGAAATGACTCCAGAATCACGAAATTTGGCCTCTAGGAGCTTGATCAATGCTAAGTTACTGTTCACGGTCAAAATTACAATTCATCACGCAAAATTACTATTTATGTCGACTGGATTTACTGTTCATGATGCACAAAAAGTTATCAGATGACTGAAAAATTTCATATCCTAAGGTTTTTTCACCTCCTGAATCCATTTATGGTGTCAGATTTTCAATTTGAGGACTCTAAATAGGATTTTTAGAACTTACCTTCCTAGGGTTTCTCCTCCCTTTTTCGACCAATCTTCGGCCAAAACTCCAAAAATAATAAGACAGCTTTATAGTTATTGTTGTTTTGAATCCGTTGGTGGTGGTGGTGTCAAAATCTGGGGTCTGAAAGTACTAGAAATCTAGAGAGAAGTTTTAGAATTTTTAGAGAGAGAAAGTGATTTTTGGGAGGGAGAGAGTCTGAATTTCGTACGCCTCTCTTCTGTAGATTGCTTAATAATGTCAAGGGGACTATTCTGCAAAAACTTTAATTGAGGTCCTTGCAATTTTTGTTATTTATACTTTGACCTATTAACTTTTAAGAAATTATATTTTGGCCCCAAAATTGAAATCCTTATATTACCTTCACAATTCCTCAAACAATATGATAAATAAACATATTTCTAATGGTACTTTTTTAATAATCCTCACTTACCTTCAATTTTTTTTAATTTACAGTTTCTCATTTATTTAGGGTTATTACAAGCTCTTTTTTATAACCACTTTAATGTTTCATGTCATTATAAATATTAAACTTAATAAGTTCATTATCAATTTCCATAGTTAGTATGCCGTTATGAAAAATAATTTTAGTTTTAGATGTTTTCAAAAATTGTCTTTTCATCAAAATAGGAATATTTTGATCCTTCTTTTCCATATCAAGTATGTAAAAAATAGAAAAGAAGATCAATTCATTTACTTTCGCAAGTACATCCTCAAGTATTAGCCAATTGTATACTATACTAGTTTCTTTTATGGGTCAAATTTTTAATGATTTATATGTAGAGTATGGTATAACATTTATGTAAGCTCCTTGGGCTAGCTTAGCCTTTTCAAACTTAATTTCTCCTTTGGTGCAAGGTATAAAAAACTTACTTAGGTTCTTACATTTTTTAGAGAGTTTCTTTTGAATAATCAGATAAAAATTTTCCCTTCTAATTTCTTACATCCTTTAATTTTTTGCTTCCTATTTATCTTACTTAATTCTTCAAATAATTTGCATACATAGGCACTTGGTTACTAACAACCAATAGAGAAATATTTAATTCACATTTTTGAAATGTTTCATATCAATCAAAATTCTTTTTAATTTTTTTATCCTTTGGTGAAGCTTCAGGGAAAGAGAATTCTGGCTTATAATTAGATATAGAAGGGAACTTACGCTTTGGGATCTTATTAACCCTTACCTCTTCCTTTTCTTCTAGTTTAAGTGATGTACATACTGGGCTCTCAATCTCTTTATCACTTCCTAAACTAATGCAACTTACATTTTCTCTTGGATTTGTCATAGTTTAAGGTGACTTATCAGAATTCTTAGCTTATAACTAGCTGATTATGGATGCCATTTGTCCTACCTAGTCTTCCAAGCTTTGGATACTAGCCCTTGCCTTGTTTTGAAGTTTCTTCCTGCCTTGTTGAAATTATAGAGTGTTAGTTACAAAACAATTAACAACCTTTAGAAACATACTTGAGTGAAAGATCTAAAGTGGTAGTTGATTAAGAAGATAGGGCTACTAATTTTGTTGGTAATTAGGGTGTTTTAGAGCTATTACTAGGTTTTCATAGCTAAAGTTTGGATGGTCCCTCCATCCTAGATTGTAGTTATTCCAATAAGGGTCATATTTCCTGTGTAGTTACCTAGAAGAACAACTTACTACATTGATTTTCTCTATGAGCTCATCTTGAAGAGTTAGGCATATGTTAGTGGGATGCTTAACTATTAAACAAATACCACATGCCTTCACCATTTGCATGACACTACTTATAACTATTTGATGAACAAGATAGGTTAAAATAGCTAATTGTTATTCAATAAAAAAAATGTTTACTTCATTTGCATGCCTCAAAAGAGGGATGTGTCTTGTGTCAAATTATTGTAAATTTGGTGCCATATTCATAATAAATTCCTTGCAGCTTCAAAGGTCTTATCAACTAAAGCCCTTGTACTAGTTGTATTTATCATATTTTACTTAATAGGAAGCAAGCCTTTGTAAAATTACTGAATTAGTAGCTATTTAGAAATTTGATGGTGAAGGCAGCTTACAGATAATTTTTTAAATATTTTCCAATACTCATAAAGGGATTCACCATTATGTTGCTTTATACCACAAATTTTTTTTTTCTCATATTTTTTGTTCTAGAGGTTAGAAAATATTTTTCCAAAAAATAGTCTCTTCATCTTGTTCCATGTGGTAATTATGCTCGAGGGTAAGTAATAAAGTCAATCCTTAGCTGAATCTTTGAAAAAAAATGGAAAGGTTCTTTGAAAAAAAATGGTGGAGAGTATACTGGACCATTTGATGCTTATTATAAAGATTATGGTATTCGACATTAGACAACATCTCCAAAAACACCGTAGTTAAATAGTTTAGCTGAGAGGATAAATAGAACTTTTTTGGAGAGAGTCAGATGTTTACTCTCATATACAAAGTTACCTAAAACATTTTAGGGTGAAGTCTTGCTTACAATGGTACACATGTTGAATTTATTACCGTGTGTTCCTCTATAGTATGATACACCAGAGAAAGTGTGGTCAGGAAAATATGTTTCCTATGATTATCTGCAAGTGTTCAGCTGCAAAGCCTTTGGGCATATCCCTAAGGATGAGAAGGCCAAGCTCGATGCCAAGACACGACATTGTATATTTATTGGCTATGGTCAAGATCAATTTGGCTATAGATTCTATGATTCGGTCCAAAAAAAGCTCATTAGAAGCCATGATGCTGTGTTTGTTGAAGATCAGACCATTGAAGACATAGACAAAATGGAGAAGGATGTTCTTGATTCCAATGGCGACTTAACAAATTTGAGATTGGTTCTTTCAACAGTGATGTCGAGGTAAGTTAGAGATGATGATCAGCCTGATGATGCTCCCATAGAGGCTGAATCAAAAGAAGATGATGATGATGCTCACCATGAACTACCAACACCTATACCTTTCCCAGATCGATTGAGGAGAAGTAGTAGAATAAGAAAACCTTTTACTAGATATCCTAATGATGAGTATGTAACACTCACTAACAGGGGAGAATCTGATAGCTTTAAAAAAGCTATGGAAGATGAGCAAAAATAGAAGTGGAGAGAAGCCATGAAAGATGAAATGAAGTTCTTGCATGAGAACAAAAGGTTTGAGCTAGTGAAGTTGCTGAAAGGCAAGAGAGCTTTGAAAAATAAATGGGTGTTCAGAATCAAGTATGATGAACACAGTCTTTATCCGAGATTCAAAGTTATATTGGTTGTTAAAGGATTCAACCAAAGAAAATGAGTTGATTTTGATGAGATTTTTTCACCAGTTGTGAAAATGACATCCATCCGTACTGTGCTGGGATTAGTAGTGAGCCTTGACTTGAAGATTGAACAAATAGATCTGAAAACTGCCTTCCTTCATGGTGATTTGGAGGAAGAGATATACATGGAGTAGCCAGAAGGTTTCAAGTAGAAATAAGAAGAGGATTATGTTTACAGACTGAAAAAAAGTCTTTCTGGCTCGAAATAGGCACTAAGGCAATGGTATAAGAAGTTTGAGTCTATTATGGGGAGCAAGGCTATAAGAAGACTACTTTAGTCCATTGTGTCTTTATGCAGAATTTCTCTGATGATAATTTTATTATTCTTTTGCACTATATGGATGATATGCTGATAGTTGGCCAGAATGTTTCTAGAATCAATTGTTTGAAAACACAATTGAGCAAGTCTTTTGCCATAAAGGACTTGGAGCCAGCAAAGCATATTCTTGACATGAAGATTATCAGAGATAGAGGTGCCAAGAAAGTGTGGGTTTCACAAGAGAAGTACATTGAGAAAGTACTTTAGAGGTTTAATATGGACAAGGCTAAAGCAGTTAGTTGTCCTCTTGCTAATCACTTTAGACTAAGTTCTAAATAGAGTCCCTCTATAGATTTGGAGAATGAAGAAATAGGCACGATTCCATATGTTTTAGTAGTTGGGAGTTTGATGTATGCCATGGTATGTACATGGCCAGATATTGCTCACTCGGTTAGAGTAGTGAGCCGGTTCCTTTCTAATCCTAATAAGGAACATTGGGCTACAGTGAAATAAATTTTTAGGTATCTTCGTGGTACTTTCAAAATATGTTTATGTTTTGAAAATACCAAACCTGTGTTAGTCACCTACACAAATGCAAATATGGCTGGTGATGTACACTCAAGAAAGTCTACTTCAGGTTATCTGATTATATTTGCAGGGAAAGCTATGTCATGGAAATTGAAGTTGCAAAAGTGTGTTGCTCTTTCAACTACCGAAGCAGAGTTTATTGCAGCAACAAAGGCGTGCAAGGAGTTGTTATGGATGAAGAAGTTCTTAAATGAACTTGATTTTCAGCAGTACATATATCAACTATTTTTTGATAGCCAGAGTGCTATTCACCTTGGGAAGAATTCCTTTTTTCATTCAAGATCTAAGCATATTGATATAAGATATCATTGGAATAAAAATGTATTGGAGAAGAAGCTACTACAGCTTGAAAATATCCATACTGATGAAAATAGTTCATACATGTTGACAAAGATTCTACCAAGGAAGAAGTTTAAGTTCTGTTGATTAGCTGCAAGAATGGTGGAGCCCTCTATGTAGTCAGGAGGGAGAGATTTGTAAGTGGTGGGATGGGTCCCTCCAACGTAGAAGGCCCACCACCATTGGCCTAACAAATCCTTCATTGAAGGAAGAAAATTAATAGAAGCTACAATGCTTGACCATTTGCCCAAAGAAGAGAAATATAATTTGTTAAAGGAAGGGTAGGAGCCGCAGTAACAAGAGGAACATGAGAAGTTAGGCACCATTTTTCATTAATTGTAGGCGCATCTTTGCCTATAAATAGACAGGAGAGGAAACAAATAAATACACACTAGAAGAAGCAGAGGCAATAAGCTAGAGAAGTTCTCTAAAGAGAAAAATAGGGGAGAGTTTGGTGTGATATTTGAGAAATAATTCATAAATAGTGAGTGACAAAATAGTAAGGAACTACTCTTGGGGTATTGTGGGAAACATTTTGTGTGCCATTATTTTGGTTCGATCTCAGTTGTAGCCTCTAGATTTATTCTGGAGAAAGCTATCTTTGTACTTATTATTTTTATAGTGGAAGATTTATTCAAATTTGGTCCCGTGAATGTAACTCAAAAATCAAGGGTAAGCCACGTTAAATGTTCTGGTGTTATTTTTTGTTGATTATTTCGTATTTATTCTTGTTGATAATACCTGCTGTGCCCAACAAAAACTTTGGTGAAAAAAGTAGATGCAATGAGCATAAAACATGGGACTAAAGATAATGCAAATACTAGCGTTGTTGTATAGAAGAAGTGGAAGCGCCTTGTTCGTGAAGAAAATAAGAAAAATAGTAGTGAGGGTTGAGAAAAGCAGCATAAAAGAAAATTGGAGGAGTTGGGTTTTGATGGAAATGAGAGGGATGTTGGTATAGAGGTTCTTGCAATAAAAAAGAAGAAGGAATAAGAAGGAATGATGATTAATAGGGATGATTTTACTAAGGTGGTGGCTGGTGCTCAACCTCAAGCACTATCGAGGGCATAGGAACCCTCGTTCAGTTTGACATTTATGCCTTTTATTAAGGCAACAAGATCCCTCTATAATTTTTGTAACACCTAACTTCTAGCGTCATTTTCTTATATCTAAATCGTAGAATGTTCCTTATTATTTATAATTTTTTTTTTGGCATTGTCTAACTAGCCCATAATTTTACCTATTCATTTATATCATTTGTAATCCTTCTTGCATAAGCATAAATGTGCTTCAGGCTATCCTAAGCACTTTCAAAATTCAATTCCATCTAGGCAATTACCTAAGCATGCTATGTAATACTTACAACATAAAGGATCTCATGCCATAAAGGAAATGAGTACAGTCCATAGTTTACATTACATCACATTATAAACTGTCTAATAAGAACTTGGCACTTAATTAAGCTGTCCCACATAAATATTACACAACCAAAGCAATTACAATCATGAACATATGAGTCAACCCTGAGACCCCTGTTGCTCACTTCTGACTGGAGTACCTGGAATGCGATTATGTGGATATAAAAAGTGAGATGACAATCTCAATAGCTAGCAAAGTTTTTAGAAAAATAGTGCACATTCCATTCCTTAAAACATCTCAAATTATTTCACTGAAATATAAGCACTGACCATACATCATACATACGGCATCTTGGTCACACTAGGGACCCATAACATCATGGTCTACTTACCCAATGCAGTCAATACGGCCATACCTGCAAAGGGCTCTGCATCTCCTATTATTGGCCAATCGTGAGGGAAATGAGGCTTACTTGGCACCCTTTTGTGCACCCCCCCTTAATTCCCGAGAATGCATACATAACATATCTTTAGACCATCATTCATCATAGCATAAAAGTCAGGCAATCAGTGAAAATTCATAAATTCAAGTTCATAAGCATAAAGAGTGTTTTAAGAAAAAGTTAGCTACCTCAATTCCAGCACAATCAATTCCTTTCCAAGGCTGCCAAGGTTACTACCAGCAACTCAAACTAAAACATACAAGAATTCTTGGTTAATGCATGCACATTAGGTCCTAAAGCCATAAATAACTAGTTTAAGAGCTTCTGCTCCTCCAAATAAAACTACGATTTTGCTTAGATTTGGGGTTATTATCAAATATGACAAAAGTCCTCTAAAAATTCTAAAATTTTTCATGGAGGAACCTTTACATGTATATTGTTTTTTGACATTCTCTCAGCCCTTAAATCTTCCATTCAACCCCAAAAACTACCTCCATATCCAGGACAGTACAATTTAGTTTCAGTTTCATTTCTATTCGGTTTAACATACATTTGGATTAGTAAAACTACTTCAAAATTCATGATATTTTATATGAAGAATTATAGACATGTTATATAATCAACATAAAAATTTCAAGTAAAAACAAATTCTTTTGGCCCCTCAAATATCCCACGTTTTAAGACTGTCCCCGGTTATGGCCTGTTCTGCCTCATTTTCAGACTACCAAATATATACATTTTATTATGTACTTTAAACTGCCCAGAATTTTCTACAATTTGGTAGGATAATTAATTATGATCCATTTAACATGTCATAAATTTTTTATACAAAATTGAAACATATAATGCCTTAAAAATATTGTCTTTCCATCAGCAGTCTGAGGTGTCTAGGAAATTGTCCTCAACACTATTTTAATTGTACAAGACCCAATTTTAGGTTCTCAAAAATCATGAAACTTTCCAGAATTGATTATGAATATTTGAAGAATCTTCTCACCAAAAATTATAGAATGTAAAGGTCATTTACTAAATTTACTAAGCCAATATTTTCAGGTGCAAAATGTTTCTATTTTCTCAACCTAACTCTTCTATGGTCTATGACCTTTACTCACTGATCAGACCCTAACTCACTCATATGGACTCAAAATTTTGTGATTACAGTGGTTATGTGACCGTGAGAAATATATCTACAACTTTCATTTTAATCACGACTTCATATTCCTTATGTATTAGTCCCACAAAGTCAAAAACCGAAGCTATTCTTCACCAGCCTGGATTCCAGACTCGATTCTGACCTATTTTACTCCATGGACTATAAATCTCTCCTTTTATGTCCGATTGATGTGATTCAAAATGCTATGGAAACCTAAGACATAGAGCTACATTTTCTATGTTGAACATATTTTCATATTCTCGACAGAAAGTCCTACATGCAGGCCCGAAAATTGACCTAATAAACTCAAAACTGGATTTTTGCAAGAAGCTAGACTTACCTTATGTAGACCTACTCCTATGGCTCTCAATTTGTAGCTTCCCTCTCTCTCAACCTTCTTCTCCTTGCTGGCTACTCTCTCCCCCTTCCTTCCTCTTCCTCTTCAGTTTTTGTTTTGGACCTCTTCTCTCTCTTTTCTCCTGCTGGCGTGAAAGCAATAGGGAGGCTGGTTGCTGGGCGCTGGAATCCTTTGGATTCAGCAAGGGAGGGAACGTTTTCTGCTACTCTCCAAGTGAGTGTGTGCATGGGTAGCTCTAGTGTATTGTGGTCAGTGAGAGAATGGGTGTATGGCACATCAAAAGAAGAATTTTCTGGCTGTATGAGTGTGAGTGTGAGCTGTAGCTTTCTTGGGCAGAGGGGTAGCGTGAGTTTGCATGTGAAGGCATGGGTTTCTGCTGCAGTGGGTGGGTGTGTTTTCTGTTGGGTTTATGGAGCACATATGGGTGTGGAGATATTGTTAAGTGGGATGTTTTCTACTGGTTGAATTTGGCACTGAACATGCTGGATGTGGGGCATGTTCCAGCTGAATTTTTTTTCTGGTTGCATGTGGGATCAAGGGTGGCGTGAAATGCTGTCTTGTAGGCCATATTTCTGCTGGTCTCTTAGAGCAGATGGGGGGTTATTTTTCTGCTGTGTAGGGCAGGTTTCTGCTGGCTGGGTGGAGCAAGAGTGGGTGTGTTTTTGCTGCTTGGTTTAGGAGCAAGTGTAGGGCATTTTTCTCTGCATGTGATGCATGATCTTCTGTTGGTTTTGGTGCACGTTTCAGCTTGTATTCCTAGTTGCATTCATGCTTTTTAACCTACCATGGCTATTGTATTTCATTTCAAAATTATGTGCATGCATGGGTGGCTATATCTATTATGCTATGCATGGCATAAATGAGATAAATGCACATATATATATATATATACCTACGTAAATCTCCTCCTTTTGCATGTGCAAATATATATATATATATATATATATATATATATATATATATATATATATAATAATGTGTATGGTGGAGGTGAGAGGAAATATGTATATATATATATATATATATATATATATATATTTATATAGCATCACATAATGCTTCTTCCTTCCTTATTATTTTCCTAATCCTAAATTAGTAGCATCTTAAGGAATATATTTGTATCATGTTCCTCTAATTTATGCTCCAAAAATATTTTATTTATATTACTTCTAACCATGAAATGATTCTACATTTTATAAAGATTTTTACTATCATCAACTATACATTTTAATCCTTGTTCATGTATATCTTAATTGATCACTAATTCTAGACTAGTAATATCTAAAATAAATGTATTTGTGTCCTCTCTCCATCCATTATGATCCTAAGAATTTTTATTTATGTGATTCAACATTAACTATGTTACCTATCTTATGTTTGCCTTATAATCATATAACTAAGTATCTTAATCACTTGTCATATGTATTTTCTATTCATCCTTAAATTTATCTAACTTTATTAAAAGCTTAGGATGTTACAATTTTTCTTTGTGAAACTAAATTAACAATAGGAGAATCATAGTCTTAAGGTGAAAGTTGAATTTTAACCATGAAGTGGAGGTGGATTGTGAGGGTAGAAGAGGAGGTTTGGTGATGCTTTAGAATAAACGTATAAACTTGAAGAGTTTAAAGCTATAGAGCACCATGCCTTGGGTGGTAATGGATGAATTCAATGAAATTTTTTGGCAGGATGAGCAAATAAGTAGTAATTCCACACCAAATTCTTCTTAAAGCTTTATGGAATAGTTCTTAATCATGAGAAGCAAGTGGAATGAAAAGGCATTAGCTTTGTTTAGTTTTGTAGTCTGGAAGGTGTGGAAATGGCGCCAATTTGGACATGAGTGATAAATGAAGTCGAAGCATAAAGGTTTTATCTAAGTTGCGTGTCGAGAGCCATTCTTAAATGGAAAATTCCCCCTTTTCTTGTTAAAAGTGAACGTGGTTGCTACAGTTTTTAATGGTGGAAGGAAAGCTATTGGGTGTGTTGTTAGAGACTCATAAGGAACTTTTATGACTGGAGTTACCAAGAAAATAGAAGGCTTTTTAGCTATTGATCACATTGAGGCATTAGCAACCAGTGAGGGGTTGAGATTTACGTGTGATCTATGTAAGCAACAAGTGATTTTCGAAGGAGACTCGTAGAAATTTTTTGAATACTCTAAAGGAGTAGCTACAAACTTGACATATTTAGATTTAGATGTAATTATGAATGAATTTTTCTTGTTCTGTAATTTTTTTATTTTTGTTTGTTGATTAGAAGAATATGAACCTTTTTGTCAGTTGCTATATTTTAGGATAGGATTATGACAATCTTTTTATGCTATTTTTTTAGGTGGTTATCTAATATGCTTATCACATAGAAATTTTTTCTACAAGTCTATTTTATCATGCTTTATAAATAAGTGGCTGGTTCATTAATAAAACATCTTTATTTATTGCCTCAAGGTCAATTTTTTTATTAGCTTCATACTCTGTTTTTTGAAACAACTAATAAAGATGTTTTATATTCCTTGGTGTAATATCCATAATTTCGTTTCATGTATTAATAAAAGTACAAAAGTATTCAAAGTAACATCCATAATTTCATTTTTTTTATTGATAAAGGTATATAAATATTTAATTAAGGAAATAAAATTTATTAGACAATTTTTAGATATCTAAGGAAATATAATCCTTAGAAATTCTTCACCTTACGTGTATGTATAGAAATGTTCTAATATTAATGGAATATGTAAAGAAAGAAAACCTAAGAGGAAATATTAGAAATAAACATGCTAAAGAAAGGTGAAATTCTTAGGTAAGGAAGATAAATTTTTGTGAAGTAAGTAAATGTCTTAAAATTTCAAAAAGATTGGATTAGGGTAATTTTTCCTAATTTAAAAGAAAAAAGTTACTAAGTTTAGTATCTCCACCCATAAATTGGGCTTTTACCTATGGACACTTCATATAGAGTTTTTTTTACTTCACATAAATTTTTAGCAAGCCAATAGGATAGCCCAATGAAGAAATAAAACATAGACTTGGACTAGAATATAGAAATTGGACCGGCAGCCCAAAAATCATGAAAATGTGACGAAACCCATTATGAAAGGTAGAATTTTAACCAAAGTAAAGAAAATGGGCAAGAATGAGCCCAAACCCAAGAGAAAAAATAAAAATAAAAATAAAAGTAAAGTGATGAAATAATGGTGTAATTAAGATTAGGTGACATGACATTAAGACAAAAGTTTAGCAAGTGGTGTGATATCCTACATTCATAATTTTAGCAAGTGGTATGATAATACAAGGCTTTAGGACAAAACATCTATATCCTACACTCATAATTTTAGCAAGTGATATGATAATACATGGCATTAGGACAAAACATTCATATCCCACACAAATAATTTCAACCAAATAATGGAGATCCAAGGGCTAGAAATTTGCCACCTAAAAAGGCAAACCTATCATACTTGATTAAGACAAAAGAAAAAGGAAATGAATCCCTAAATCAAAGGGACCTTGACCCTTATCTTAGAAACATATTATTATAATTTTCAAAATACAAATCTCCTTTTGCTATGCATATCTTGACTAAGGAAGAGGAAGACAAGAACATAAGTTGTTTGTTTTCCAAAAATTCAACCAAGTGTATTCTAATTGTGATAAGGTAGACCCATGATCATGAAAGATGAATTATTTGGTGGTCTATTTAAGTAAAACTCACCCTTACAACATTAGAATTTTCGTCCAAGTGAGGGAGAGAAAAAATAGAAGAAAGGTAGAGTGAGGAAAGGAGAGGAAGAAAGGAAGAAAAAGGAAAGAGAAGTCTAGAGGACTAAGTGCTCCAGGTAAGTTTAACAATATTTCTTTTTGAAAAAAAGTTTTGAAACTTGTAATATTGATATGGGATTTTGATTTTAGAACTTTAATGATTGGTCATGGATATTGCTATATCATGTTACATATTATGTATGTTGAATACTTAGGTTGGTGTAGATAGTTCATCATGGATGTGGCTATGGGTGGCAAAATTTTAAGCTTCTATTTTTAAAATTTTGAGAATAATTGGTAAGGAATTTAAAGAAATGTAGATTTATGTCTCACGGATTTTTAACCATTGAAATCACTCAATTTGGAGTCCATATGAGGTAGATATGGTTTGATTAGTAGTCAAAGATCAGAAAATGGTTAATCAGGAAAAAATATGTTAGGATAGCTTCTGTGTTTTAATTTTTGGGAATTATCTGTAGGGAATTAAAATAAATGGTTAACATAATAATTATATATATGTGTGTCATGGATTTTGAGCCACTGGAATCACTCAATTTGGAGTCCATATGTGGTAGATATAGTCCGATTAGTATGCAATGGTCAGAAATTGGTTAATCAGGAAAGAATATTTTAGGATAGGTTACATGTTTTAATTTCTAAGAACATTTTGTAGGGAATTTAAATAAATAATTAACACAAAAATTATTTCTATATGTGTCACGGATTTTTAGTCACTGGAATAACTTAATTTGAAATTTGTATGAGGGAGATATGGACAGATTAGTAGGTAAATGTCAGAACCTATCTGAGAAGAAATAACCTGTACTTTGAGGGAGTAATATCACCTTAATTTCTTAATCTTTCGCTAAACTGTTCAACATAATAGTTTTAGATAATTGTTTTATCTTGAAATTGACACCAAGATCACCTAAATCGGAGTTAAATTAAGGGAGTTATGCTCTGATTAGTAAGAGAAGGTTAGATAGGATGAAAACCTGCATCAAGAAAATAAAGAAATAAAATTAATATTTAAAAAGAAGAAGAATCTTATAAATGAAAATAATAAATGACTAGTATATGCTATAGCTATTACCATTATATGAACTTCTTACCATCTTAAATGTGAAATTTTGACATGGAAATATTTTATAATGTGATATTTGAAATAGTTATGTTCATGGCATGATTACCAATGATTTTTGGTAATAGTTATATTTTGATGAACATACTTGTTATTGAAAACATATTTTTGGCTATCATTGTGAAAAGAAAATAAATGAGCACGGTCACATGGCAATTCGTGTGGTGTACCAGTAGGGGACGCCCTACCAACAGTTATGATCATGTTAATGAGAAAAGAAAGAGAAAGTGGGCCATGTCGGACGGAGCGAGAAAAGCCCGTACCGTAGAGTAGAAAATACTCACCCTGACTGAGGTAGCTTGATATGAGAATAAATTGATAGTCATCATATGATATTCTGAAAATAGTTAATCATATCATACATGTCATTATTGTACGATTTTCATGTGCATAGATATAGTGCATTCATGTGACCAAAGATATTTGCTGTAGTTTATACAGCTGAACATGACGTGATGAGCTATATTGACGATGATTTATTGTTGAACTTACTGAGATTTAATTCTCACTATATTTCCATATCATGTTCAGAAAATTAGTTATGCAGATTTTTCTATGGCTCTGGCTTTTAATGCACGTTGGATTGAGTACTTTGTGTTGGGCAAATACCAGAAGCAATAAAATGTTTATGGTCAAGTTGGCTTAGATCCTGGTGAAGGTGCAACCACCTGCACCTGTATCTCCGAAATTGCTCAACCAGAATAAATACGATGTATATTTTTTTGTATTTGATATGTTTTGATTAATGACGTATGTTCCTACGTATGTTTTGATTAATGACATGTATGTAAAGGAGCAGAGAAAATCAAAAGCACGAGCAACCTTGTTTTCATCAGTCTTGCCCACCATTTTTACCATAATAATGACATTGAAAACAACCAAAGAAATCTGAGATTTTTTGAAGCAACAATACGAAGGAAATGAAAGGGTTGAATTCGATCCATGAATTTGAGATACAGAAGATGAAAGATTTAGAAACAATCAAGGAATATTTTGACAGGCTTCTAATCATTGTCAATAATGTAAGACTCCTTGGTACTGATTTTTCTTATTCTAGAATTGTTCAAAAGATCCTAGTCACAATTCCTAAAATTTTGGAGGCTACAATTTCATCTTTGGAAAACTCAAAAGATTTGCCTAGCATTACCTTAGCAGAATTGTTGAATGCATTGTAACAAATGAGGCTCATAAGGCAAGAAGGATTTATCGAGGGTGTTTTTCAAGCCAAATCTCAGAACAATAATGATATTAGAAACAATAGCAAATCTGAAAATTTTATAGGTAACAACAAAAAGATTCAAAGCAGCAATACCCAAGTCTTTCCTCCTTGTCCCTATTCTGAAAAAAAGTAATCACCTATAGAAAAAATGTTGGTGGAGGCCAAATGTAAACTATCATAAGTGTGAGAAGTTAGGACATATAGAAACGATATGCAAGTATCAACAGCAACAAGAAAAAGCCAAGATTGTTGAAGATCAACCCCTAGAAAATAGTTGTTTACAACATCACGTTTTGCTACCAACAACAACTTTGCAGAAAGTTGGCTTATAGATAGTGGTTGTACAAACCATATCACTTATGATCAAGAGCTCTTCAGAGAGTTTGAAAAAACTCATATTTCCAATGTTATAATTGGAAATAGAACACACATTGCAGTAAAAGGCAAAGGAATACACGCGATTGAAAGCCATATAGGTTTGAAATTAATTTATGATGTCTTTTATATTCCCGAAATTAATCAAAAACTTTTAAATTTTCCTCAATTCCAGAAAAAGGTTATAAGTTGCTGTTTGAAGACAAAAATTGTGTGATCAAATATACAAATGGCATGGAAGTGTTCAAAGTTCAAATGAATGGCAAAACCTTTGCTTTGGATTTGATGAACTAGTAGTAGGCTGCTGTGCACAAAAAAGAAAGCAATACAGTACTTTGCCATAGGAGATTGGGACATTTTCATCATGCCGCATTACTTTACATGAAGAAAAATAATCTAGTGATTGGCTTGCCAAAATTAGAGGAGGAGCCTCTTAAATGTGCTACAAGTATAGGAAGCAAACCAAAATTCCTTTTCAACAAAACAAGGCTTGGAGAGCTACTCAGAAACTGCAATTAATACATACAAATGTGGGAGGACCTATGAAAACACCATCAATAAAGGGTAGAAGCAAAATGGAGCTGATTGACAAGTTTAAAAAAGAAATGAAAGATGTCTTTGAAATAACAGATTTTGGGAGGATGACACTCTTCCTTGGTGTGGAGGCACATAAAAAACAAAATAAAATTTTCTATGCCAACATAAATATGCAAATGAAGTCCTTAAAAAGGTTCAACATGGAAGAATGCAAGCCAACAACAACTCCAATGAATCAAAAAGATAAGTACAAAAGGAAGAAGTGCAGTTAATCTACTACAAAATAGAAGATCAAAGTGCTGACATCCTAACAAAAGCACTTCTCAAAGTTAGATATAAATTCTTGAGGCAAAAGCTTGGCATATACAATTCCAGAGTCAAGGAGGAGTGTTGGCTGAATGACTGTATCTATTTTTCTGTTGCTATTTTTTAGGATAGGATTATGACAATATTTTTATGCTATTTTTTAAGGTGCTTATCTATTATGCTTATCACATAGCAGATTTCTATGCAATTCTGTTTTATCATACTGAATAAATAAGTGGTTGATTGCTTAATAAAACATCTTCATCTGTTGCCTCAAGATCAATTTTTTTTAATTAGCTTCATACTCTATTTTTTGGAGAAAAAATAATAATAACAGAGAAGTTTTATATTCCTTAGACTCTGTTTTTCCATTCAACCAATACTGTTCCTCTGTCTTGGATTCCTAGAGATGCCATCATAGCTGCACACAACATGGCTCAGTTTGGTAGAGATATGGAGGGTCTTTGAATGAAAGTAGAATTCCCGCCACCTATTGCGGCTTCTATTGTTCATGCTGATTTACCTGAATAAAGTACCCTCTTTGGAAAAAAAAAAAAAAAACTTGAGTTTCATAGAATACGGACTGAGTACATATAAAATATCTTGATTCCCCAAACCATTTGCATCCAGTGAGTGGTTTTGTCTGAAATAGCCACTCTCCCGTGATATCTTTTTACATTACAAATTTACAATTGATGTCCTTGCCTTCTTTTATCTTACCCCGAACCACTAGTAAACATAAATTATGTTATCGTTAATCTTATAAATGTACTCGCACTACCGGGCGCAATTAGAATTGCTTTCATCACAAATCTACCCTACATTTAATGCTGCTTTCGGCAGAAACGTGCGAAATTGCATCGATGACCCACTTTTGCAAGTGCAGCCAGGAGCCCACACCAAAAATGCAAAATTCATCATTATAAATTGTGGTCCTATACTTCATAATTGAAAGCCATACTCATTTGTCTGATCTGTCCAGTCCTCTATAAATTGAGGCTTCTTCTTGCTCCACCAGTCACATCAACAATTTGAAAATAGCCATTGCAAGCCATGAGATCTACACTTCTACCACTCTTTTGTCTTCTTCTTTCTTCCGCCACAAAACCGCTGCCTGCGGGAGCAGCCAGTCCTGGTCCGGTGCTTGACACTTCGGGCCAGCAACTCCTACCTGGTGTCCCTTATTATATCATTCCGGCCACCGGAGGGGCTTTTGCTCTTGCCGCCTATGAAAACGACTCCTGCCCACTTTTGGTTGTCCAACAGAAGGTTGGTTCCCTCAAAGCCCCGCCAGTAATATTTTCACCAGCGAAAGCAGAAGCCCGTGTTATTCAGACCTCAATGAACTTGAACGTCAAGTTCTCCACCACTTCGAAAACCAGCTGTGCAGACTCAATGGTGTGGAGGCTGCTGAAAAGAACAACGGAAGCGAGGTTTATCAGTACAGATGGTGTTGAAGGAAACCCAAGTTTTAACACCATCGTCAATTGGTTCATGATTGAGAAAGCCGATAAAAGCCGCTATAAACTCAAGTTTTGCCCCACTGAAATCTGCAAATGTGGAGTTGTTTGTACCGACCTTGGCATTTATGTTGGCGATGACAAGAAAAGGTATCTTGGTCTGGCTGACAAGCTCCAACCAATTAACATTGTGTTTAATAGAGCGAGCTGAACCTGTGAAGTGATGTACATATGAGCAGCTACAGAAGCTTTTAGCCTTTAAATTTAACTTCCTCGGCAGTTGGCAGAGATCATCTACGTTATGCAGTTTGAGATTCAGTTTTTGGTCAGTCATCAATGTAATTACTTAGACTTAAATGCATTATCTCCATCGAGATTCCATTAATAAGAGAATGAACACCTTTATTTGATTTGTTTTCTCCCTTTCACAGTTAATATATTTATCTTCATCCAGATTCAGCATTAGTACTCCTACTACATAGTAATCATTTTCCGTCGAACAAATGAAAATTTTCCATGATACTGTTATTGGCGTTATTAACTTCTTTAAATAACGAGGACCTATGACAGTTTTAACTTATTTACCCTTTTTTTTTATGATTATCACTTTTCATAAATCCTGTGAGTTTTAGAAATTATTAAAATTCTTTTATTGCTAAACTCAATCTTGCTTCCTCTGTTATTTAATGAAACTGTGTTTAATTTATTATTTTCTGAAGCATGCTTAAACAATAAAACTTCAATACCAAAACGGGTCAATCTAGGGAACTATTTCTTGGCAACTTGGACACTAGTATACTCTACTTGATCACCTGTGCCGGTTTTCGGTACGGTCAGTTCACCAGGAGGATCGCCCTCCCAATTCGAAGTTTTTAATTGGTACGTTTCTATCCCTGATGGCATCGCTTTCTCTTCATTCATATCACTGGCGGCCGACATCTGCTACAAATCATTCTAATTCATTCAAAACTCAGATACCCACTGCAATTGCCCACTTACTCTGTATTAGGCTGCAAGCCTGCAACTCCAGGTTGAAGTTGTGTATTCATGACACTATGCGTTTTTATCATCTAACTTCAGAACAATTAATATTTCACACACATAATATTTTTCTAATGCTTTTTACATTCTACTTTAATTTGAACTTGACTCCCATAATTCATTATATTCATAAAGAAGACTTATAGTTCCCAAATATCATCGACCAAAAGTTTCATTAGAAAGCACCAATTATCTTTATTTTCATTAAATATATATATATATATATATATAATGCTTTTTTGTAGTCTCTCAAAACTTAATCACAATTTTAAAAGTTGTATAAATCAAGAATATAAAAAATTAGAGCGAGCAAATTATAGGCTCCTTATCCTTGATTGTCTGTCCCTCCTTTTGTCGTTAATGATGTAATTGGCAGGACTGAACAGAGCTCCAGACCCTAGAATGAATTTATCGTTTGGGCTGCACCCGAGAAAAACAACTATTGCTTGGGATCCTTTTGTAAGCTGGTTTGTCTTCAAATAAACAATATTGATTTTCTAATTTTCTCTCTCTTTTTTTCATGTTCTGATAGTCCGAGAAATTAATTCTTATGTTGTTCGAAACTTTTAAAATGATTAAAGGGCACTGTTTATAAAATTTAAATTCATAATTTTCAGATTATAAGACAACAATTTTACCGTTACGTTAAAATTTACTTTCGAACTTTTAAAATGATTAATTGAGTTTAATTATTTTATTGAATATAAGCAATACTCGCTGGAGAGACTCACAGGAATAGCTCATCCTTTTCGCATCTTAAAGGAGATTATGGGCAAAAATGAGCTTTAAAAAGGAGTGGATATATTAATCTTGCAGTGCTTTCTACTGTCACTTTTAAATATATATATTTAGTAAGCATTATGGTTATTTTTCTCCAGAGAGAGAGTTGAGACAAGGAGACACATTATCTCGTTATTCTTTTTTAATATGTGAAAGGTCTTTCTTCTAGGTATTAATATTAAATTGCACGAGGCCCAGTTATGTCCCATTTGCTTTTTGGTGATGACTCCTTCCCTTTTTTCAAAGTTAGGGAAGCCCATTGCGGGTGATTTTGAACATTCTTGGGATTTATGCTAACATTTATGGTCAAAAAATTAATCTTGACTTATTTTCTTTGTTCTTTTCCAGTAAAATACCTTAGAGATTTAGAATGGCTTTGGCTAATGTTTTTAGGGTCAAGAGTATTGGCCAGCAAAACAAATATTTGGGGAAAAACACCTTTGCATACATGAAGCAAAGAGTGCAACAAAGGCTTGCAAGATGAAAAGGAAAATATCTGAATTCAACAAGGAAAGCAGTACTAATTAAATCTATTACACAAGTTATTTCTATTTATTTGAAGTCCTACTTTAAGTTAACTCTGTATGTGTGCTATTACAAACTAGTGGGAGGAAAAATAACATAGTTGGTAGGGATCTTCATTGGATCTCCTAGCCTTTCCTCTATTGCAGTAGAAACAATGGGGGTATGGACTCTAAAGACATGCGAGCTTTAAATATTTCTATTCGCCAAGCACACTTGGCAATTTATGAATGATAACAAATCTCTCAATTCTTTTTCTTTTTTTTTACAAGTGGAAAACCCACGTTCATACATGATGATCTGGCACTAAGGTTAGCAAATAGAAGACAAAAATAGGATAAACAAGTGCTGTAGCTTCTGAAGATACAAAAAAAGAACTTAGTACTATGATTAAAAAATAAAGATGCAAAATATCTCTAAAATTTTAATCTATTAAATAAGACATCGTAACAATTCAGATGCACAACTAATATAACAACAAAAAATAAGAAAAGAGACGTACCATTGGAGAGGAAATATACCTTCCAACCTTCTCTGAAGGTTAACTCTCTTTAAATGTCTTTTATCAGTTGCAAATTCAATGTTGTAAATCTAATTTTTGAGCTCAAAGTGATAGATCTAAGTTGAATGCCGTAAATTTTGACAAGATAGATGCATATCTTTGAAGCTCTAAGAACTCTTATATGAAGAGGAATAATCTTCCCTAATGGAAGTAAGAAACTCTGTTAAAGAGAAGAAAAATATTTCCTAGAGAAAGAAAACAAAAAAAAAATTATGTGAAGAAGAAAATAGAGAAGAGAGGGGAGGGGAGGGATGGGGATCTCCAACCCCTCATCCAAAGCTCTGCTTTAACTTCCTATAGCAGCTAGGGTGGGGTGGGGAGAGCGTCCTCAAACTCCAATGTCTCTCTGATTGTCAAATCTCTCTTATTCAAGTGTTTAAAGATAAATATTTTCCTTATTGCTTTTTTTAAGGAGCTAACCCAAAGGAAAGTGTCTATTGGGCTTGATGGAGCTTTATGGAAGGGAGAAATATCATTCAACTAGGATCAAGATGGAAAGTGGGGTGTGACTCTAGAATAAACTTTAGAAACTTTGCTTGGGCTCCTAGTCACAAGCCATTAGCGCTTACTGATAATGGGGAGTGGGTGGAGCTTCTTATCCATGATACGTTACCATTTGATGTAACGCCTCCAATTTACGAGCAAGTGAAAAAAAATATTTTTTTTCTGCAATCAAATATTTTTCATAACATGCATAACACTATTCTTTGTCATAGAAATAGATACATATAGGTTCTCTCATGTATATACATTATACAGACCAAGTTATAAATGTCAAAGTAACAATAAAAATAGGGATCCTACCTGTGGCATTCAGAGAATACTCTAGAATATAAACATAGTATAATTAAAAACTGTGAGTCTTGAAACCAACGTAGACTCACTCAGAGAATATGTCACCTAATTGATCACTTATCTGTAGGATCAGACTCTATATTCTTATCTAAAAAATGTGAAAATATCATGTAGTAAGTTTGACAACTCAGTGAGCAGATAATACCTCCTATGACATCTTAGGTCAGTATATGGATGTACTCATATTTTAAAATTTGTTACATAAAAAATACAGTTCAGAAGTATATCTATATGGGACCCGTATTTCAAATATTCTCAAATAAAAGGATATTCAGATATTCAAAACTATATTCAGCATGGT
The DNA here is from genome assembly GCA_037074535.1 of Gleditsia sinensis. Taxonomy (NCBI): domain Eukaryota; kingdom Viridiplantae; phylum Streptophyta; class Magnoliopsida; order Fabales; family Fabaceae; genus Gleditsia; species Gleditsia sinensis. Next base: position 50,773,874 of record CM073472.1, read on the forward strand.
ATAATCATTAAACAAATATTGTTATGCTCAGCTGTATAAACTATAGTAAAATAATAAGTTTTTGAGATAAAGTTATAACTTTTAAAATGACCTACCTCATTTGGTGATTTTGTCAATCCAATTTAAAATGACATACTTCATTCGGCGATCTGGTCAACCCACACACTCAATTCACTCATTTGCTATACGCATAGTGACAAATCGACTACAGTCACAATAGTGATAAGAGAATGTGAGTTCATCACACATCTGCCTCCTCACATTACCACTATCACCCGGTTGGAGCAGCCCTCCCTTGGTTCACTCAAGCTAATAGGATGTCCCCTATTCAGTATTGTCACAAGCCATACAACCCGTCGATATTCATCCATACATATAAATACATATATATATATATATATATATATATATATATATATATATATATATAAATACATATTCATCAAATGCAATGTATAATTATAGAGTTTTTCTACTTCACATGAATTTTTAGCAAGCCAATAGAATAGCCCAAGGAAGAAATAAAACATAGAATTGGACTAAGATATAGAAATTGGACTGGTAGCCCAAAAATCAAGAAAATGTGATTAAGCCCATTATGAAAGGTAGAATTTTATCCAAAGTAAAGAAAATGGGCAAGAATGAGCCCAAATCCAAGAGGAAAAATAAAAACAAAAATAAAATAAAGTGATAAAATAATGGTGTAATCAAGATTAGGTGACATGGCATTAAGACAAAAATTTAGCAAATTGTGTGATATTCTACATTCATAATATTAGCAAGTGGTATGATAATACATGGCATTAGGACAAAACATCTATATCTTACACTCATAATTTTAGCAAGTGGGTAATAATACATAACATTATGACAAAACATGATTATACTACACAAATAATTTTAGTTAAGCAAGGAAGATTCAAGGGTTAGAAATTTGCCACCTAAAAAGGCAAACCTATCAAAATTGATTAAGACAAAAGAAAAAGAAATGAATCCCTAAATCAAAGGGACATTGTCCCTTATCTTAGAAACATATTATCATAATTTTCAAAATACAAATCTCCTTTTGCTATGCATATCTTGACTAAGGAAGAGGAAGACAAGAACATAAGTTGTTTGTTTTCCAAAAATTCAACCAAGTGTATCCTAATTGTGATAAGGTAGACCCATGATTATGAAAGATAATTTATTTGGTGGTCTATTTAAGCAAAACCTACCCCTATAACATTAGAATTTTCGTTCAAGTGAGGAAGAGTAAAAATAGAAGCAAGGTAGAGTGAGGAAATGAGAGGAAGAAAGGAAGAAAGAGGAAGGAGAAGTTTAGAGGACTAAGTACTTAAGGTAAGTTTAACAATATTTCTTTTTGAAGAAAACTTTTGAAATTTATAATATTTATATGAGATTTTGATCCTAGAACTTTGATGATTGGTCATGGATGTTGCTATATTATGTTACATATTATGTATGTTTGAATACTAAGGCTGGTGTAGATAGTTCTACATAGGTATGGCTATGGATGGCAAACTTTTATGCTTCAGTTTTAAAATTCTGAGAAGAATTGGTAAGGAATTAAAATAAATAGTTAACATGAAAAATGTATATGTATGTCTCATGGATTTTTACCTACTGGAATCACTCAATTTGGAGTCCATATGAGGTAGATATGGTGCAATTAGTAAGCAAAGGTCAGAAAATAGTTAATGAGGGAAGAATATGTTAGGATTGCTTATGTGTTTTAATTTCTGGGAACATTTTGTAGGGAATTAAAATAAATGGTTAACATAAGAATTATAGCTATATGTGTCACAGAGTTTTAGGCACTAGAATCATTCAATTTGAAGTCTATATGAGGTAGATATGGTCTGATTAGTTAGCAGTGTTCAAAAAATGGTCATCAGGGAAGAACATGTTATGTTAGCTTTTATGTTTTAATTTTTGAGAACTTTCTGTAGTGAAGTAAAATACATAGTTAACATATGAATTATAGATATATATGTCACGGATTTGTAGCCACTGGAATCACTTAATGTGGAATTTTTATGAGGGAGATATGGACCGATTAGTAGGAAGAGGTCAGAACCTATCCGAGAAGAAATAACATGTACATTGAGGGAGTAATATCACCTTGATTGACTAATATTTTGCTAAATTGTTCAACATAATAGTTTTAGATAATTTTTTTATCTTGCAATTGATTCTAAGATCACCTACATCAAAGTTAAATTGAGGGAGTTATGCTCTAATTAGTAAGAGAAGGTTAGATGGGATGAAAACCTGCATCAAGAAAATAAAGAAATAAAATTAATATTTAAAAAAGAAGAAGAATCTTATAAATGAAAATAATAAATGACTAATATATGCCATAGCCATTGCCATTGTATGAACTTCTTACTATCTTAAGTGTGAAATTTTGATATGGAAATATTTTATAATGTGATATTTGAAATGGTTATGTTCATGACATGATTACCAATGATTTTTGGTAATAGTTATATTTTGATGAACATACTTGTTATTGAAAGCATATTTTTGGCTATTATTGTGAAAAGAAAAGAAATGAGCACGGTCACATGGCAATCCGTATGGTGCACCAGTAGGGAACGCCCTACCAACGGTTATGATCATGTTAATGAGAAAAGAAAGAAAAAGTGGGCCACGTCGGACGAAGCGAGAAAAATCCGTACCGGAGAGTAGAAAATACTCACTCTGACCAGGGTAGCTTGATATGAGAATAAATTGATAGTCATCATATGATATTATGAAAATAATTAATCCTGTCATACATGTCATTACTGTACGATTCTCATGTGCATAGATATAGTGTATTCATGTGACCAAAGATATTTACTGTAGTTTATACAGCTGAACATGACGTGATTAGCAATATTGATGATGATTTATTGTTGAACTTACTGGGATTTAATTCTCACTATATTTTCATATCATGTTCAGAAAATTAGTTATGCAGATTTTTCTATGGCTCTGACTTTTAGTGTATGTTGGATCAAGTTACTTTATGTTGAGCAGATCCCATAATCAAATAATATGTTTGTGGTCGAATTGGTTCAAATTCCGGTGAAGGTGCAACCACCCGCACCTATATCTCCGGAATTGGTCAACCAGAATAAATAAGATGTAGTTATTTATGTGTTTAATTTTGTTGTACGTACGTTTTGATTAATGATGTGTATGTGAACTCTATATTTTATCATAAATAATATATTAAAAAAAAGGTTGTTACACTTACTATTCAATCATAATCAGTAACTTTAGGGCTCGTTTGCAGAGTAGGATATGATAGGATATGATAGCAGGATAATATAACAGTAGGATAGGATAACAGCATGATAGCTCCTATCCTATCCTGTGTTTGGTGTGTAATAGGATAGGTATTATGCTACGCTATCCTGTGTTTGGAGTAAATCAGATAATGATAGGATAAGATATGAATGGTATAAAATGACAAAATTACCCTTATAATAAAATTACATATATACTTATTTAAAATCAATTTTAATACAATTTTTTTATTACTTTATACATTGGTATAAATTTTAAATTATATATATATATAATTAACAAAATAATATCCATAATATTAGTAAAAATTTATTTGTTTTTATTTTTTATTTATCTCTCTACCCATTTGCCAAGAAACTTTCTTTTCTTTTCCTTTTTTATTTTTATTTTTTTTATAAAAAAATGTAATCATATTTTCAATACATTCAATAAAATAACATACAAAATTAAATTCAGAGCAAAAAAGAAATGCACAATAAAAAGAGTTCGAATAAGCCAAAATAAGCAAATTTGATTTACAAAACTCAATATTGGGTTATAATTAAAATAAGCAATACCTACAAAATTACAATCAAAGTATAAACATCAAATCAACCTAATAACAAGATCATAAAAAAAATAGATTCCTCTAATAAATTCTCATTGTCCAAAAAACATATTCTTATTGCATACATTAAAAAACAAAAAACAAATGCCTTAAAAATAGATGTATACTCATACAACCAAAACCAAATGCCCTGATAGATTTCCCTCCACCAGCCAGATCAACCCATACATATACTCATACTCAAATGCCCTGGCAAATTTCCAAACGCCAAAAAAATTATAATCAAATAGCTAATCACATACATTGTTTGACAAATTTGGCCTGATAAATAGCAAAAACTAGAACTAAATAGGGAAACAATGCAAATCACAAGCAGAAATCAACGACCTCAAGCTCAAGCTATAATATACTCATTCCCATTGCATGCTATGCCATAAAAACCAAAACAAAGTTACATCCAACCAAAATAGTGAAAATCATACATTTCAAATCATAAATATATAGGTTCTCAAATCAAAATAGGCCATCATTCACATCCATAAGTTTCATCCAACTAAAATAGGCCATCATTCACATATACATCAAACCAAGTGGAAAAACAAAGTTACAAAAAATAGTAAACTCCATAAGAACAACTATAACAATGATTTTACAAATGCAAGGCATTTAGCATCATTAGCACCCTAAAAGATATGCAACCGATGTGGCACCGATAGTATTTTGTCTACTACAGTAAAAAACTCTTCATCAATCAAATTCATTTTACCCAACTCATTTAAAATATTCCTAGAATCATTAAATACATCCTTGACTGTTCCAATGCGATCTGCAACTTTACTCAGCCGTTCTGAACTCTCTTGTAGCCATGTCCCAAACTTCTTCCCTAACTCATTTATGCTACTGGCAATTACGTTTGCTCCTTTATTGTTCTTCATTGAACGACTTTCCACGCCATCACTCTTTCTCTTTGATTGAGCCTGATTTACAGATGTTGACTGTGTCAAATCTTTTTCAACTTCATCATCATTTTCTTCAAGCTCTTTATCTAATTCCTCAACAGCATCAGCAGGGGCAACGACTCCTTTACTAGTGGCATGATCTTTCCCAAAAGCAAAGGCAAGCTTATCAAGTAGGAAGATCGGTGTATATATGTAATCTTTTGCATTTGGATGACTCTACATAAAATGAAAACACTTGAATTAATCATAACTAGAAAGTAAAACAAAATAATTCATAAGAGAGAAAAAATAATAAACACTAACCTTTATATACTTAGTCCACACATCATCACTATCTACTTTAATCATTTTTTTTCATCATCCCACCCGAATCCACTTTGATTTAGCATATCATAAACTATTGCATAGATAGCCCTTAACCTCTTCATTGCAGACTCAATATGTGGTTTCACTCTAATTCCACATCCAGGAAACCTTTGCTCCATCTTTGTCTCAGCCATTTTCAAAGTATGCACCTTGAATTGTCCATTGTTACATCTATGGCCTTCGTTGACAGCTTCAATCAATATGTCAAGAAGGGCTTTGTCCTCTTGATTAGACCATTGTCTACGATCTCTCTTTTTCCTGATAGTTTGTTGCATACTGCTCTCAGATTCCATTCCTATCTCATTACCAAAATATAAATTACAAATCAAGTATGAATATATGAAAAAAAGACGAAGTATAAATAACATATGTGTATATAAAGAAAAAGACTAAGTACAAATAACACTTGTCAAATCCAATAAACAAACAATATAAAATTACACGCGAAGTACTAATTGAAATTATAAATTACAATGTTTCTATTAGCAACCCATGTGTCTATTACAAATAAACCAAACATTCAAGAAATACATAAACCAAACAACCAGACAAAATAAAATTACAAATAAGGAACCAACAACTAAATAATCAACCCATGTGTCTATTAGTAAGCCATTCATTCCACATTTGTGTTGCTATATTTTCCCTCCAAGCAGACCACTCATTACTTGTCTCAATTATGCTAATAGGATCAGCATGTGCCATATCCTTATTTTGTAGGGTAACATTCAATTCTGCATCCAATCGATCTTCCATTGGGTCAGTAGGCATTTCTCTTCTAATAAAATTGTGTAAGAGCCAACAAGCAATTATAATGTAGTTTTGGGTTTTGATTGGGTAAAAAGACCGATTTCTGAGTATAGCCCAATGCATTTTTAGTAACCAAAAAGTTCTCTCTATCACATTTCTTGCCATTAAGGGTCTCATATTAAAAAGCTCTTTCTTATTTGATGGTATGTATCCACGTCTCCATTCACTGCGATGGTATTGATATCCTCTATATGGAGCAAGAAATCCTTCATTGTTTGTAAACTCAACATCCACAAGGTAATAATACCCTATAATAAAATAAAATTGTTAATTGAACATATTAATAATTACTCATTAGTTTCTATTAATGTATCTCTACCATGTAATTTTTTTTTACCTGTCGGGACTCTTAAACCATTCTTCCTAGAAATGGCATCCCACAATACTCTTGAATCTGATGCTGATCCTTCCCATCCAGGTAACACATATATAAAGTTCATATCCCTTGAACATACACCTAAGACATTGGACGATATATCTCCTTTTCTATTACGATATCTCGATTTATCAATTGCTGGCACAGTAACTTGGATATGTGTTCCATCTAATGCCCCAAGACAACTCTATATACAAATACAAATACAAATAAAAAATTAATGTTTAACAAAATAGAATGCAATTATTAATGTATTCTATAACGCAAACACCGTACCTTAAACCATTTCCATCTCTCATCTAAGCAATCTTGTGAAACAAGATCTGGTCCTCTAAGGAGTGTTTCTTGCAATCGTAAGACACTTTTTAAAACTTTATTAAAGTACCTACTAACTGTTTCTCCAGACTTTTTAAACAAAAACTTAATCACCCGATTCTTAGAATGATGTGCCAATATGTGTAAGAACATAGCCACTTGTTCTTCAATATTTACTAGTCCATCCTCTCTTAATCTGACTTCAGTACGAAGGAGAAAACATAATGAACGAAATGACCTAATATCCATGTGAAGATGATCGACGGATGTAACATCATCTTCATTTATCAATCCCTCTAAAAGTTCTCTCCTTAAATCCTCCATAATCCTTGGTTGATCCCTAGGACTATAATTTTCATAAAACCATAATGCAAAAAGACTAACTGTAATAAAAATTGCAAAACACATCCCAATCATCTCTAAAAACATTTCATCCAAAAGTAGATATGACATAATCTCAAGCTGTTCCTCTGAATTCATATTTACCTATACAAATAAGAAGAAAAAATAAACTTAAATAGAGACCATAAAGCCAATAAGATTGCAATCAATTATAATTTTTTCAAAGAGATTGGTAGGATGTGCATCCAAACGCTTTACACCATCCTTGTTCAGGGAGGTGCCATAAAATACAAAGCTTACAAATAAAATGTAAAGAGCCAGGCAAAAGAAAGACACTCACATAATCTTAGAACAAGACAATGAAATGATTTATAATTTCTATAAAAAATAGAATACAATGAAAGGTTAATTCAAGCAGATACACTTTTAGAATAAACAACTTAGTACTTGGACATCATGTCTAAATATCTAAATGAAAGAAGAAAGGTGAAGGAATGTAAAATGAATATTTTTTGTAACACTTGGGGTTAGGTAAAATTGGGCATAAACACTTTTCTTTTGCATGACATACTTTACAGAATGAACAACTTTTTGGATGAGACATGAAGCTAGCATGGATTGCAATTAAAATCAATGAGTCATCAGTTAGTGATACGCAATCATTGCTTAAGAACAACATTTTCCAGGTTTATCAAGAATTCATCATAGAAAGGACAATGCCAGTCTTAGCAATAAAAGACTCTACTCTATAGCAAGTATTTAGAGTAACAGTGACTGGAATCTAATTAGTGGCATACAAATAAGCAAATATGCTACTGCTCATGACAAATGACAGTTAATAATGCTCCATTTGATGGTGGGAATGAGCTCCCTTTCATTTTGCCAATCTCAAAAGTTATCTAAACATTTAAAACACCAGTTTCTCCAAGTGCAACATCAATAAACGGCCATGCATATGGTTATGAGAAATCAAAACTTATGGGCATTAATTTAAAAATACCCGTATTAAGTATAGACTCAGTACGAGTATTGTAGAAGTACTCATCTTGGCAGGCAGGCAGTAATTTGACAACTAAACCACATTAATCAAGAAAGACAGACTAAAATTTGTTCTTCTTTACTGTCTGAGTTTAATGGAACAAAGAAACCAGAAAATTTCCTTAAGCATTGAGAAAATCAAAAAACAAATAGAAGTTCATTCATAAGCATGCTCAAACTTTCAAAATCATTATGATCACCATCAACAAAATACTGATTAGCCATTTCTCCAGAAACTTGGAAAATTAACAAGATTAAACTTCCATCTCCAATCATGATTAAAAGTAATTTAGTGCCATTTCCCACAAATTGACCCATAATCGAACATTACCTTATCATCACTTTACTTTATACAACACCAATTATCTATGAGAATCTAGAGTCTCAGAACAGACTATTATTAAATGCAACCATGAAATTTGCAAACATGGAACTTATCAAATGTAAAGCATGAAACTTATCAAATGCAAAGCATCACAACAGACTATTATCAAATTCAAAGCATCACAACAAACTATTATCTCATGGTACCATGATTCAACAAAACCTTCTCCACACTGCTGTGACAAAAAATCCATTAAAAACACAATCAGGGTTATCTAAAATTTGCAAACAACCATCACTTAAATGATTCAACAAAATCTTCTCCACACTGCTTGAAATACAGTAGGATCACATTACTTCAAATGATAGAGAGGAACCATAAATCAGAACAAATGACAGAGAGGAAAACAAGGGAAATCCTCTTCGGCAGAGAGAATCGATTCTTACCTTCTTGATGATCGAGAGCTCGGGTGAGCTAGAGGGAGCTTGGGTGAGTTGGAGAGAGCTCGGGTAAGCTGGAGAGAGCTTTGAAATCTCAGGTGGGGGAGATCGATGTGCAAGGAAAATCGAAGGGAGTTGTGCGAGGGAAATCGATGGGTGAGCGAGATCGATGGGTGAGGGAAATCGATGGGTAGAGTGCTCAGCTTGGGTGGGTGAGACAGTTCCAGTGAGGGGGGAACTCGAGAGTGAAGGGAAGGGGGTGCTCGGGAGTGAGGTCGAGGGTGAGAAAATTATGGGTGTGTGAGTTTGAGTTATCCGGTCACTATCTTTGGTATAGAGGCAGGATACAAGTTTTTACTAAACGGGAAGGACATGATATGAAATAAAATAACAGTATCCTATCCTCAGGGTCTTTCAAACATGGGATAGCAACAGGATAGGATAATATATCCTATCCTGTTGCTCTTATCTAGTAGCCCAAACGGACCCTTATGGTTTTACAAATCAATGCCTCATGCACATAAAATTCACTTTACTAAATAATGATAAATACATTTAGAACCACATATTCAATGAGTTTCAAAATTTATTTGCAAAACCATACTCTTCTTGAACTATGTGCCAGTTCGTAAGCAAAACAGATATTTTAACACATTTCAAAAACATATAAAAGTGTAATTATTTTATAAACATAATCAAATACACTTTCAAATATCAAGAAAAGTATATGACAAGTCATAGAAAGAATTATCCACTCACAGGTTAGGGCTCTAGGTTGGACAGGCCCAAATGTAATTTTTCAAGTCAAATATGATCAAATGAATCTAAAAAACAAGTACGAAGGGCCCAAAAACCTAAGAAATGCCTCCGGGAGCTTGGTCGTTATTCACGTTGGCCGAAATCACTATTTACTACCGAAAATTATTATTCATGAAGAACAAAAATCATTTTATTTAAAAATATATTTGTTTATAGCAAAACATTATTATTTAAAAAAATTACGGGATATTACATTTGATCTTGTTACAATGGTATTGGTTAAGAGAATAACCCATCAATTTGATAGCCTATGGTGGTTTCCTTCCACGCATGGTTCATATTAAGTCAATATAAGGTATGAGTCCGCTTTGAGTCAAATTTATCTAAAGCCTAAAATTAAGCTCTGCACCAATGCCTAAGCTGTTGGAGAAAAATTTGGAGGTTCGAAATTCTTGAGAAAATTAAAGTTCTTATTTGGAAGTGTTTTCTTGATGCCTAGCCTCCCAAAGCTGAGCTTTAATTGTAGTATATTCCCCTTAATGATACTGTGTCTAAGCTTTGCAGTTCATAAGTGGATGATGTTGCTAATATCCTTTTTGAATGTCTACTTGCTGGGTCTACTTGGTTGCTTTATCTTCTTCAACTTTAAGCCTCAAACTTGCTACATTACTCTCTAGATGAATGGTGATGCTATGTTTCTAGTTCCCTCACTAGTGAAGATAGGGAGGAAATACTTTCTGAAGCAGCTACATTTTTGTTATGGAGAAAAAAATTGATGTTATATTCCAACAAGTTCTTGGTCTCCTAGCCAAATTTTTTAGAAGGCTTTATGTGATAAATAGGAATTCTAGCAAGCCATGATGGCCAACCAAAATTAAAGAATTGTTTCCTCATGTTGCATGCTGTTGTTTTCTTTACCATTTTGGTTGGTTTATTGTGTTGTGAGTTCAATGTGTTTTTTGAGGGGTGATTATGCTCTCTTTGCTCTTTTGTGTTAGGAGTTACTTCCTTTTAATTTTTAAATGAAATTCTTATCGCTGCTAAGAAAAAAAAGTTACAAGGTGAATAACTAATGGAAAGAAAAGAGGAAAAGAACTTAGCTTCATGACCCATGTAATTTATCAATTCTCACTATCTTACCCAAGTTTGTGTTAGCCAAAACTTTAGCATCCACTTGTTTTGCATGAAATAGCCATTGCTACATATTATATATTGATCTCTTTTACATAAATTTGTCGCAAGTATAACACTGACAATAAAAATTTACAATTGATATTGTAAGTTTAAGTAGTTTGCCATTGCCTTATTTTGTTCAAAATCTTTTTTATGATACTTAAGATATATGGAAGATTTAGTTGATGTTGTTATAATTTAAAAATAAACTAAAATATTTTGATCTAGTTATCAATATTCCTAATAATTTATCAATGTACTAGTTATGCAAATCTTTTTTTGGGTGTGAACAACTTGTTCCCTTCCCATGTAGATTTGTTAGCTACATTTTAACAACAATTGTCTCAGCAAAGACTCAAGTGTGAGACCAAGTCATAGCTAAAATGTGACTTTTGGGCTATTGTAGTTAAGTAAAAAAAAAGTTTCACATTTTTTTATTTAAACTAACTGTTCATTAATAAAAAAGAAGTTTAGAGATATGTACCAACTTGGGGGTAGGATACAAGACTAGCTAACAAACATCTAGCATCTAGCTTATGAACATGAAAACTTAGATATGGCAATTGGAAGAAAAGATGACAATGTCATGAGTTAGAAGAAAGAGAAGTTTAGGAGAAGTAATGCCACCCTAAAGCATGTGAAGGTAGTGCCTTGATTAGTGAGGATCTCCACACCTTGTAGTTAATAATTGAAAAAAATAATCAAAACTTGTAGGAATCCTTTAAGAATAACTTGCATAATATGGAACTATTCCACCTTATCCTATAAAGTAAAAAAGGGAGAAGTTGATTATGTGCCTTGTGGAATGCACCAAAAAATTTGCATAATTTATTATGACACTTACTCCAAACTAGAAATACATGTAACTATCGAGCATGCATACTACTATGGGAATGTATTGAATGTTCGTATCGATTTATCGGTGGTTTGGATGGAAATATTTGTGGTAACAAACTATAATGCATGTGCATCCAATTGAAATTACTAAGTACCAAAGGCACCATTTAAAAAATAACCTAATTTCGATTATCATATATGCATTTAGCATAGGATGGCTAGTTCTTAAAGCAGTGAAAATTGTTCACTTAAGCCACCATTCTTTCTCATTAACAACAAGGTTTGCAACAATATTTGCATTTAGGGTGGGTTTATGTCATCGGTTCCAATGGTGTAGTGGGTGCCAAACTAGACTGCCCTTGAGACGTGACAATATAAGAATCGATGTTTTAAATCCTATGCTTTAATTCATGGAAAATTTTGGCTAGTGGAAATAATTCATGGAAAATTTTCCAAATGAAAATACCAAATTTCATTGGTAACTTTAATTTCCATACTTTGATCATTCAAAAGAAGGTATTGAGGGTACATAAACTATGAAGAATAAATTAATTGATAGCCTTTTCATACTGAATGTTCACCTTGATTTAATAAACATCCATTACGATATATCTAGCACCTAAAACTTAGACATTGGTAGTGAGGAGACTTGTTTAATTGTTCAGTTATCATACAATTGCTTAAGAGGCTTCTTATTCCAAAAACTATTACTATATATGAAAACCTTGACCAACCTATAATTATCCCTATTGATCTCGATGAGAAGTAACAACAGTAACTATTGATTATTGGGATGAGAGATCCATCTCCCATTTTCTAACATAAATGATTAAAAATTCAATAAGCAGCCAACTATACCTATCCAAAGAGGGGATACATATACTAGACATTTAAGTTTCTAATTTAAACTCCCATAAGCATATGGCCTGATTCACTTGAATATACAAATAATTGGGTCTATCAAATATACATCAACTATTCAATTTTGAAGGTTGTATTATTTCCCTTATGAGTTCATTACAATTGTACAACAATATATAAGGAGACAGACTCCTTGATTTATGCCACAACTGGCGGCTTAGGGAAGATAAATAACAGCTCCTCGAATTAAGGAGTTGACAACACAAAGATTTACTAATCACAAGAGACCTAGACTTTTAACCACCTAGGGAACAATCAATACCCAGAAGGAACTTAGATGAGCTATTGACCTATCCCTTTATTGTCCAGTGTTAATGTAAACCAACCTAATATTCAAGAAATCTTAATAACCATAAGACAAACTTCCAATACTCCCTTTCAAGCTGGATCCAAAAGATTTATGGATATAAGCTGGGATAAAAGTTGTTGAAACTGGTGAGAAGCCAAGGGCTTGGTGAAGATGTCAATTAATTGGTCGAAGCTTCTTGTATAATGTATATGAATCACCTACGGCTAAACTTGTTCCCAAATGTAATGATGGTCAACTTCAATATATTTTATCCTCTCGTGAAACACTAGGTTTGATGCTATATGCATGGTTGCTTGATTGTCCCAAAATAAGGACATAAGAAGAGTTGTAGGAACACCTAAATCACACAAAAGACCCTTGAGCCATATCAACTCACACGCAGTTGAATCCATTGCACAATACTTAGCTTCGATACTTGATTTGGTGATACCAGTTTGCTTCTTACTCTTCTATGTGACCAAGTTTCCACCGACAAATGTATAGTAGCCAATGGTGGACTTACGATTGATTGTGTTCCCTGCCCAATCAGCATTGCAATACCCCATGATTTATGTGTTATCATTCTTCTTCATGATGATACTATGGCCCATTAATCCTTTTAAGTAGCATAAAATTCTTTTAACAATGTTCAGATGCTCAAGTATCGGGAAGTGCATGATATGGCTTACAATACTTACAGAATATGTGATGTCAAGTCTAGTGATTGTTAGGTAGATCAACTTACCAACCAATCGCTAATAAGAGCTTATATCCATGAGTGGTATGCCTTTCAAGCTAAGTTTGAGCTTGTTGTCAAGAAAGGTAATGGCCAGTTTAGCATCGCTCATGTTAGCATCCATGAGCAAATCCAAGACGTACTTCCTTTAATTAAGAAACAGTCCCCTATGCGAGGTTGCCACTTCTATACTAAGAAATTACTTCAATATCCCAAGGTTTTTAATTGCAAACCTTTGTCTGAGGGATTGTTTGAGGTTGAAGGTCTCATCAGCATTATCACCTGTAATTATCATATCATCTATATAGATCAGCACAACCAATTTTCCCACAACTCCTATGCAAACAAATAGTGAGGAATTGGCATTGTTGTTTTTGAAACTAACACTAGTGAGAACTAAGCTTAGCTTGGCATACCAAGATCGTGGGGACTATTTCAAATCATAAATGAATTGTGCAATTTGCACACTAAATCTGGTTCATTGCTTTGAGGTTGACTGGGTGGCAATTTCATATAGAATTCTTCTTTGAGATCATTGTGTAAGAATGCATTCTTCATGTCCATTTGGTACATGGACCACTCTTTGTTTACAGCCATAAACAACAACAGTATCACTGTGTTCATTTTGGCAACAGGTGCAAAAGTTTCTTTGTAATCCACCTTGAATGTTTGAGTGAATCCCTGAGCCACCAATCTTGCTTTTTTCTTCTCAATTGATCTATCTTACTTGAATTTGTGCTTATAAATCCATTTGTAAACCACGGATTTCTCACCTTTTTGGATGTTTGGTGATGCTCCAGGTGTTATGTTGATCTAGAGCTTTAAGTTCTTCTTGCATAGCTTTCTTCCACACCTCTTAGCTGTTAGCCTCATGGAAATTCTGAGGCTTACTGTAACTTGATATGGTGCTGAGGGAAGTAGTATGGGTTGGTGTCACTCTATTTTACGACACACAATTGGAGATGGGTGTGTGGGTTTATAGGTGATAAAATCTTAAAATCATGTAGGAGGTTGGCTAACACGCATTGGGTTACGTTGTGGAACAGGAAGAGTTGTCTTACACTCGTTTACCTCTTGTACCATATTAAGAGGATCATCTTAATTGTCACCATCTTCATGCAGTGTACCATCGAGGTGAGACCCTTATTGCTACTTTCATTGAGAGATGCATCAATGTTGACATGGTTGGGATCTTGTTGTTAAGATGCCTCAAGTTTGATCCTTGGTAACTGGAACACATCCAAGATGCCATCCCCTTGACTTGTGATATCACGTGACTTACTAAAAAAAGGGTTAGTTTCAAGAAATTGAACATCATTGGACATAATCAATCTCTTTAGTTGGGGATTATAACACTTATATCCTTTTTATGTAGATGAAAAACCAAGAAAAATACATTTAACAGCTCTAGGATCCAATTTATCTTGGTGATGAGGTTAAATGTGTACAAAGCAGATGCAGGCAAAGACTCTAAGGTGTAAGAGGTTAATTTTACTTCCTTTCATTACCTCTAAGGGAGACTTGAAATCCAAGACTTGGCTGGGTAATCTATTGATGATGTAAACAGCTGCCATAACCCCTTGGGACCGAAATTTCTTTGGTACATTTATTTATAGCATTAGTGCTTTAGTTTTTTCAAGTCATGGCTTTTACATTCAACTGCACCATTTTGTTAAGGTGTGCCAACACAACTTGTTTGATGCATAATACCATGAGTGCTCAAATATTGTTTCATGATATGGGACATGTATTCGATGCCATTGTCAGACCTTAAGGTTTGAAATTTAGAGGAGAAGTGGTTTTTAACGAGGTTATGAAAGTCCTTAAATATTTCCATAACTTCATTCTTAGACTTTAGAAGATATAATCATGTAACTCGAGAAAAATCATAAACAAAAATCACAAAATACTTATAACCATCCAAAGATTCACTAGTTGGTCCCTATACATCTAAATGAACTAGTTCAAAAAACTTACTAGCCCTGGACAAGGAAGAGTTGAAAGGTAATCTAGTGGCCTTAGACAAGTGGCAAGTTTCACATAAAAATGCATCCTTCCCTAAGTTTGGAAATAAAGTTGACAAAATGGGTGGAGAAAGGTGATCTAAACATTGATGCCACAATTTATTATCTTGGATGGGGTTGAACTTGGCTTGAAACCCTCTAGATTACTCTTTGATATGTAATAGAGACCATCTAAATAAAACCTTCACCAATTGTCTTCTTGGTGGCACAATCCAGAAAAATGACATTGTGAGGAGAAAATATGGTTAAGCAATTCAAAGTAATTGTGATTTTTCCCACAGATAGAAGTTGAAAGGGAAAGAAAGGTGCATATAAAGCCACTGACTCAATTTTATCTAACATTAATTTTATTTTTTTCCTTTCCTAAAACCTTTATATTTTCACCATTTACAATTGAAACTTGATAAGGATTTGTAAACTTTTCAAACTTGATAAGGATTGGAGATGAAGGCACCCGGTTACTCAACACTAACACCTTTAAGCAATATCTTACTCATACCTCTATGTCACTGTTTTATGCAAAAGTATACATGAGTCTCATGCATACGCCTGGTTACTAAGGGATAACAGAGGCATTGGAGTTGCAAACATTTCTCTCTTATTCTTCTTCTTCTTTTCTTCATTTTTTTTCATTTCCTCCTTCCCCCAAACTTAAGCCTTACACTTATGTCTCTTGTGGTCATCCAGCAATTTGTTTTAAGAGACTCCTAACATTAACTCTAAAATCCTAGGCCAACTTCTTGAAAAATTACCAAGTTTCTCTTGCTAAGACTAACCAAAACTTTGTGCTCATAAGGGAAGGTTCCGGTTGTTGTTGTGTGTGTTGTATTAAATAACCATAAGCGCACAGCGTAGCTGTAGCTAGTCTGGTGAATACGGGTCGTATCCCACAGAGAACAATGTTAATTACTAGAATGATGCGAAATATGCTATCTAAATCGATGTAATGTGATAGAAAGTTTGTCACAATTAAACTAACAAGTAATTCAATTAATAAAAGCCTAGGGTTAGGGTTCACCACACATATGATATTCAACATTCAACATGTACCTCTAATTGCAATTATCTAGGTTATTGGGGATGGTTTAGCCTTAATTAACTAGCAACCTCTTTCAAGCATTACTAATCGTACCTAGGTTAATCCAATTGCCTACTTTCGTGGTTCTTAGTTCAACCTAAGTCCATTAAATTCTATGCCAACCATGGAATACAATTAATCGGTTTTCTCATGCCCACTAATTGATTCATTCCTAGAGAACCTTAAACTACTTTCGTTATTTAGATATCCCTAATTAACTATTAGGTTCCAGTATTAATCTTTGCCTTTTAGTTCAATTAATATCCTAAGACATGATAAAATGTTGGCCGGACATTCATCAACTCATATAATCAATGCATAATAGCTAATCCTAATTAACCATGGATAACATAATTAGGGTTCCAACAGTTCAATTAGCACAATGTATCATCACATCATAAGTAGGTTTACTGAAACCCTAGATCAAATCTACTCAAGCATGATAGAAAGATAAATCATAATCAAATTCATTAAAGTAATCATCAATGTTCAATACAAACTAAAAGAAAGAGTAGAAGAAGAAGTAGAGATGAATGTAGAGATAGAAAGATAAAACCTGAATTGCTGAATGTAAAACAATAAGAGATACACACTTGAATTGCTATAAATTCTACTCTAATAACATGAATTAAACATTAATCCTACTCTCAACCTAATATAATGGTGTTTTCTAAGTCTAAAACTGAGTAAAAGAAGGTCTGAATGCCTTAAGATGTCTTTGGCTATGTTTTCCCCTCAATATGTATCAACTTAGCTACTCAAAACCCTAAAAATCACGTGCTATACAGACCCGAAGCACAGCCGTGTTCCAAGACACGGCCTGGCCGTGTTTTGGGCTGGATTCTAGGAGTTTTCTGCATCTTTCGCCCAGAGCACGGCCTGGCCGTGCTTCAAGCACACCAAGCACGGCCTGGCCATGTTGGGGGCTGCCATACTCCTTTCTTGCCAATTTTTGGTGTGTTGCCTCCTTACTTCCTCCTTAGCATGTTCCAAATCCATATGGCACTTCTCATGGGTGTTTTCCCTTACTTCTTGGCCTCTTTTCTCTCCTACAAACATAAAACAAACCAAAGCAGTATCCAGAGTAAAGCATAACCAAATGCGAGGAAATAATCACAAGTTTACTACTAATTAGGGGATAAAAGATAACCATTAAACACTCAAATTTCCCCTTTATCAGTTGTATAGGGTTAACATGCAGAATTCCTATTTTTCATCAGTCAATTTTTAGCCCTTCCTCATAGAGCTTCCTAGAACTGATAGTAGGCCATGAAACAAAACGTGACAAACACATTTTTTTAGAAGTAAAAAAAATAAAAATAAAAATAAGAAGTGACCATGAAAGCTTCCTAATTGCTACTCACTTAACAGACCTAAGCTTGTATTTACACATAATCAAACAGGACACAAACTCAGGATACCTTGCACAAATTGAACAAAATCAATTAAACAGAACCAACAACACCAAAGCATTAATCACCAAACCTCCCCCAAACTTAAATATTAGTAATGTCCTCACTGTTTTTTTTAAAAAACTTTTGAAACAGTAGAAGGGTAGAAAAGATGTAAAATAGACAAAACAACATGCAGTATATAGTAAGATAGCAAAAAGGAAAATAGAAGTTAAAGAGACTTCCCTGAAATGCTTGCAGGATTGCTGTAGCATCATTGTGGCATTAACCCCCTTAAGATTTTGATCTACTGCAGAGTCCACTTTTCCTTTGGGCTAACTTTTGTGGGCTCAGGAATTTGCTCTTTCCTTGCTACATGGCTACTCTCCTTTTTATAATTGGTTCCTCATCCTCTGAGGACTGTACTATCACTTGGGCCCTCTGTGGGTTCTTCCCCTTCTCTCTACTATGGGGAGAGTCTTGGGGTTCCTGGTCCTCCTTAGTCTGGGAATTTGGTGCCCTCCTTTCTTCCCCAAATGTGGTGTTCAATGTGTCTGTGGGAAAGTTAGGAAATGGGAAGAACTGCTTGAAATTTTGTTGGAGTGTTTGTTGCAAGGCATGATCTTTCATGTGTTGGTATTGCCAAAAATTTTTGTTACTGCTTCATGAATTATGCTTGTTGTTACAAGATGTATGCCTGTTATTGTAGGATTAGGGGCAATGTCTTGTCTCCTGGCTGGTGGGTTAAGGTTGAAGGTGCTTGGTCTTCGGGGTGTGGAGGTTCTTGTGTGGTGGCTGATGGCTCTGGCTCTCCCTTTTCTTGCACAATGCACACTATGGCGATAGTCGTTATGGCTCCTCCCATCTTGAGTGTCTCTTCATCCATTGAGATGGGGACATTGCGTTCCTGGCACAACATGGTGATCAAGGAGGGGAACAGTAGACTGCCCTTCTTACGGCTTGCGCAAACTCTAATCTAGTCAGCGATGACTCTCCCTACGTTGATGGGCCTCTAAGAAATTATGACGTCCACCATAACTACTTTATCTCTGCTCACAGTTTGCCTGTGAGTGAAGGGTAAAAGGCGGGTCTTCAAGAAGTGATACTATACCTTAGCTGCTGGTAGAAGTGAAACTCTATTTACAGTCGCAGCACCATGAGAAGATTTGTCCCAGGTAGTGCCTGGTTTGCACACCCGTGCCAACATTGCCTCCCAATATTTATCTTGCAGAGTCTCTAAATGCTACTCACAGTCATAATCCTCATCGGTTAGCTTGTAGGCTTCGTTGATAGTGATTGGGTTTATTAGTACCTGAGTCTCCCTAACTTTGACCCAATCCTTGGCATCCTTTGGGAAGTTGGCATAAAACTCCCTTACCAGTGGAATAATGGCAAATTGGGGGTGTTTGGCGAACTCTTTCCATCCCCTCTGCTTTACTATTACGGACGCATACATTGACATTCCCAAATCCTCAGCTGTAGTGAATGTGAAGCCTTTTTCTGGGAAGAATGTCCGATGGACCGTTTCCTCATTGTGCCTTTGCTGATTCTCCTCAGAGGTGAACTTCTTCATCTTACTCGCCTTCCTTGCTACAATTTTGATTATTGGCATTGTTTGATGGTGCAATTTCACTGAGAAGACGGTCTAATCTCGTGCGATGAAGCTCTCGGAATGTGAAGGTGTACGAGAATGCAGAGGGCAGAGGAATGCAAAGCTTACAGAAGGCTGATGGGTACACAAAAGTGGGTTGGGGGAGAATGGGGGGTTGTGACTTATGGGATCCTTAAAGTTTTCCTGCCTCCCTTTTTTTCTCTTTTCTTTGGACCAAGCCTTAAGTGTTGGGCTCTTCCTTTTTCTTTTTAGGCATCTGGGTGCCCTTTCTTTTATTTCTTCAACCCAGCTTCTTCTTTCTCTTTCTTTCTGAATCTGAGCCTTGCGTCCCAGCGCCATCTTCATACCAATGGAAGACTCCTTGCTTTAGGGGTAAGCGCTTTTGCTGCAGCATTTGCTGTGGCAAATAAAAAAACTGAATTTCACTCTGATGCTTTCATAGGCCTACGAAGTTAACACATATGATATTAGAGAAATAATTCAAGCTACCTAACAATTGTAAATTAAAATAAGAATGTATTAAAGCATGGGTTGCCTCCCATAAGCGCTTGTTTTATAGTCAACAGCCTGATTACTTCCCTTTTTTATCCTTCCTGTAATAGGATTAAGGTATGTTGGCATTCTACATCACCTCCAAGATAGTGCTTAATCCTCTGTCTATTAACGTTGAATATTCTCCCTAATTTTTCTTCCTCTAATTCGATGGTTCTAAAAGGAAAGACCTTGTTAATGCGGAAAGGTCTAGACCAGTAGGATTTTAGATTTCCAGGGAACAAAGTCAGCCTAGTATTGAATAGCAACACTTTTTTCCTACTTCAAAGTTCCGTGACTGTATCTTCTTGTCATGCCATTGCTTTTATTTTCTCCTTGTATAGTTTATCATTCTTGTAAACCTGGCTACAAAATTCATCCAACTTACTTCGCTATAGCATCATTTTTTCACCAGTAGCTTTCAAATTCAGATTTAAATTCTTGACTATCCAGTGTGCCCGATGCTCTAACTCTACTAGCAAATGAAAAGCCTTGCCAAATACTAACTTGTATGGGGACATCCCCAAAGGTGTTTTATAGGCTGTTCGATAGGACCACAATGCATCATCCAGTCTTAAGGACCAGTCTTTCTTAGTTAGGCCAACAGTTTTTTCGAGGATCTTCTTGATTTCTCTGTTGGAGCTTTCAGCCTGCCCACTGGTTTGGGAATGGTATGGTGTTGCCACTTTGTGTTTTACTCCATATTTGGCCAATAATGCCCCAAATTGCCTGTTGTAGAAGTAGTATCCTCCATTACAGATGATGGCTCTAGGAGTTCTAAATCTTGTGAAAATGTTCCTTTTAAGGAACCTGGTCACCATATTTGCATCATTAGATGGAAAAGCACTTGCTTCTACCCATTTTGAAACATAATCAACAGCTACCAGGATATATTGGCTCCTAAAACTCGAAGGGAATGGCCTCATGAAATCAATTCCCCATACATCAAACAATTCCACTTCTAGAATGTTGTTTAACAATATTTCATGTCTTCTGGATATATTCCCTACTCTTTGACACCTTGTTGTTGTTTTAATTAAACTTGCAAGCGCACGAATCTGTTGGAGTACAGATTTAATAGTATGCAAGGTCGATCCCACGAGGATTGCCAATTGATAGGAAACCCTAATTTGAATCCAAATAAATAACTCTAACCTAGTTGTCAAAATATTTGTTTTGTAAGGAGAATATTAAATCAAGTGTGCAGAGAATTGATGTACTCAAATTAAATTGAAATGTATTCAAGGTAAAAGAATGCTAAGGTTAGGGGATCCATTCCTGGTATGAGTAATGATAAATTTAACTATTTGTTCACTCAATTGGAATCCTCACATGAATAAGGTTCCAATCGAAAAATGTATTAATTTGAGTTCACTTTTGTTTATACATGAATTATATTTACCTCCTTTTACACTATTAATACATGCTTGTAAAATGGATTCAAGTGTACGTTGTGCCAATTATTATATTGTCTACAATAAATCAAGATTGATTCAAGAATTTATTGTGCCAAAAATTGTCTACAATGTATCAAGGTTCACACCTTACAAGATTAGAATGAAAAGAGGTACGGAGAAGAAACATAACAAGAGATAGGTGGCAAGGCCAACCATAAACATACTAAGAGATAGGCGGTTTGATAGAACCAGCCAATAAAATAACAAGAAATAAGAAGAAAGAAAATAAGCACAATAACATAATATAACAAGAAATAGGCGGTTTAGTAAAACCAGCCAATTAAAAATAAAAAGAAATAAGAAGAAAGAAAATAAGCACAATAACATAATATAACAAGAAATAGGCGGTTTAGTAAAACCAGCCAATAAAAATAATAAGAAATCGGCAGTCTGATAAAACCAGTCATTAAGAAGTAACATGAGAAAATAAATAAGAAGGTAAATACAATGTCAAAGATAAACATTAAGATTAAGAGTTAGATTAATTATTATTCTCACACCAAGAGTTTCACCCTTTACCTTAGCATACGGAGATTAGTTCTCCATATTCAAATTAAGAAAGCAAAAACG
Organism: Gleditsia sinensis; assembly: GCA_037074535.1. Classification (NCBI taxonomy): domain Eukaryota; kingdom Viridiplantae; phylum Streptophyta; class Magnoliopsida; order Fabales; family Fabaceae; genus Gleditsia; species Gleditsia sinensis. The sequence continues at coordinate 50,796,070 of CM073472.1, forward strand.
AAGATGAACAAGCATGATGATATTATGAAAGGATAACAAAGTATCTAAAGAAATAAGAACATTACAATACTAAAAACTGAAATTTATGGTCTCAAAACTACAATCTCTTCAGCTAATTTTCGACTCCCCTTTAGCTCACAAGACCCCTCTATTTATAGATACAATTAATGAGGTAAGTGACAAAGTAAGTTGCACTAAAGTTGGCAGGTTGGATTCCACTATGTCCACCGAAAGTGATCATGATATTCCTCCTTGCTAGTCGTCGAATTTGCCACCTATGTGAAAAGAAAAGTTGTAGGTAATTGTGTCGGCTATCTACCTACCAAATCTCGTGTACATTGAATACGTATTTTATGAGATAAGGCCCAAATACTATAGAAATGTTGGGCTGGACTGCAACAGCAAGCACATTTTCTTCTAGCCCAATTTTCACCCTTTTACGGTCCAAATTAGCTCATCACGTAAACATGAAAGTTGTAGAAAATTGTGTCAGCTATGCCCTTACCAAATTTGACATATATTGGATATGTAATTTATTATGTATGATTAAAATAATGAAGTAAGGTTGGGCAGAAAAACAAACAGCACACAGATTTTCCACATTTGAGGTTCCTTGAATCTTATATGGTCATAAATCATGATTAAATATATCCATTAGGATGCATCTCAAGAGTCAAAAAGATAATGCTCCTTACTCAGCCATCCTTAATGAATTTATTTTTACCGCTTGATCTATAAACATAATTCCTAAAAAAAACACAATTTAGTTTTGATTTCTTCAATTGAGTCAATTTCTATTTTTTTTTTGTAGAAGATGCATAAAACTAAAGATAAATACGAAAAATAAGTACTTAAACATGACAAAGAATTAAGATGAAAGTATTCAATTCATGGTTATAAAACTCACTCATCAAGTACCCCCAAACTTAATCCTTTGCTTGTCTTCAAACAAAACACACAAATTTCAAAATTCAAAAGATAAGTGATGAGTTGTATTTGATTTACTAAACATTCCTCAAGGATTTAAAATGTGCAACCACAGAAAATATCAAGATCCAAGGTTATGTAAAACTTCAATTCAAATGCAACGTATAGTTTACTCTTGAATCTCAAGTGTGTGTGTGGTAATCCTTTAACATTGGACTTTTTGCATTCAAATAAATTTATGTAATTAAATATTTAAAGTAAATCTCCAGATAGATGCTTGTAAGACTCCATAAACTTATTTTTCATGTCACTCTCCACTAATGTTGACTAATCATAACATTTAAGATCATCAGGACTTTCATTAGGCTTGTAATGTATGGCATAGGTTAAAGGTGGATAAAAAGGACATTAATGAACGCTCAATTGAACATACATGATCATTTGGGTCCTTCCAAATTCTTTTGATACTATCATGTAGATTCTATCTCCAACCTTATTCTCATCCTTACATTATCTACTCATACTACATTTCTTTTTTTTTTTGAACATAAACCCCCAAACTTATTTATTTAGGGAGTTCTATATAATAATATTTTTTTAACTCCATCCATCCATCCATGAACCATAGCTTTTTTAAATGATCATTTCTGAAAGGTAAGAGTTAGAAACATTTTTTTTTGTTTAAGGGCGAGAGAATAATATAGGTGTACAAGAAATAAGAAGCATAGGCTCAAAATGGGTTACTAGAGATAGTATAATAAATAGGTTGGTCTGAAAGGCTCAAACGATTCCAACAATGCCTAATTCATTTCTTAAATGGAGAGTAGTCTAGGATTTCGCCTCAAGTGAAAATCAAATAAGTTCTAGAGTCTTATGAAATCACTTGTTATATTTGAATCACATAAATCTTTTCTGAATAAACAATAAGTCAAATGTAAAAGATTAAGTGCTCAAGATATTTGAGATTTTCAGGTAAAACATACGTTGCAATAGAATTTAAGTTCATATATAACACTCAGAACTCATCTATCTTTCAAAGTCACAGGCACTTTAAACCATTTTCATCATTGGTGTTAGTTTTACCAAATTCCAAAACATCACTCCAAAATATTTTTTTTTTGAAAGATGAACAAACACAAAACAGACAACAAAGATTGAAAGAGATATTACCTGAAAGGAGATTAAAGAAAAGATGAACCTGCAGCAAACTAAACAAAAAATAAAAATTTATTCAAGCAAGTAAAAGGTGTTACAAATGAAGATTCAAGTCTAGTTTGCGCTTTCTGTGATTTTCTGTTGTCCAATCTATTTGATCTATAACTGGATCAGATACATGAACAAATGCTTGTAATGCATCAATCAGCTCGTTAGTATTTAAGGCCGAGATGAGAATTCGACGTGCTGAGTACGAGATAAACCTTTGTTCTACAGCATGATCAAGAAAAGACAAAAAACAATCAAAAAAATTGTTAACATTCAACAAACCTATGGGTTTATGGTGCATGTTCAGTTGTGCCCAACAGACGACTTGGAAAATCTCCTCTAGAGTACCAAAACCTCCAGGTAAGGCAATGAAGGCGTCAGCGTTGCACATCATTTTAGCAATTCGTTCATGCATGGAGCATACCCTACATTCTTCCCAAATTGTTTTTCCTACAATGTTTGATGCAGCTAAAGTTGTAGGAATAATACTAAGAACTTGGCATCCTCTTAGATATGCAGATTCAGACACACTCCCCATTAACCCTCAACAACCTCCACCATAAACTAAATGGATCTTTCTTTTGGCTAGTACCATACCCAAAGTTTTTGCTGCTTTTACATACTCCATTTTTTCCAGGATTGGAGCCACAAAAAACACAAATATTTCGAAAGTGACGAACTGTGGTTCCTTCCATATCTGTACTCACCTTAACTTTGATTATGAAGATAAAGATAATGAGGTGCACATTTATAAGACTCAAATAAGGGCATACTTGTAATAGCTATGTGAATAGGCCAGGGGCATAATTTCAATAGCTATAAGAGTAGGCTGAAAAATGTCAGCTAAATTAAAGGTGAAAAATTCAAAAATGACAGCACGCATGCATATGTACAGTAGTTGTGATTGTGGCTCACATCTTCCTCTGGTTTTACGTCCAGTAGCGGCTTAAACGCCCTCTATGGGTCGAGGATATGCTTCCCATCCAATTTTCTTATAAATTGGCAAACAGGGTCTTTTAACGTCAGATTCCCAAGACTGTACCGTTTATGTTCTTTTTTGAAATGGGGCCATAAACCGACAATACCGATATGCACAGATCCACTAGGATGTGTCTCAAGAGACGTTGGATGAAAGTCATCATCCAATGACTCCTTACTCAAACCATCCTTAATGAACTTAATTTTGTCTTCCCGATTTACAGATACCCAACCCAACGAACGACAACGTTTGTTGCAAGTTTCACGTCCACATTTGTGACAAACACCCATTCTTTTAGCTCTGCGCTTTTTAGCAAAACTGCTTTTACCCAATCCAGGCATGTAAGAGATGAAATTATTTGTAGACTCACCTGATAACCGTACCTTAGCTTCAATTAGTGACCGAATATCAGCAGGCATCCTCATGTTCATCAACACCCTTAATCTTGCAACTCGTGCTTTGTAATTTTTTTTCAATGCATTGGGTGGAAGAGAAGGAAAACGATTTTTCAATCTTGTGAGAATATCCTTCATTCTTGACTTAATTTTTCTTTTCTCTCTTTTTTTTTGAAAGAACAAAAGCAAAAAGGTAGGGAAAACAACAAAAATTCAAAAGAAGATGACACTGAAGGGAAAAATGAATGCAAGTTAAATAAAGAATGATCTTACCTAGATAGCGTACACGACACCCTTTAACAACAGAATCAAATCAATCTTGGTAGATAGGATCACGCAAAGGTGTCTCCTCTATCTCTAGGTTATGTAATTCCAAGAATGCTTTCAATCTTTGACCATTCACTTTAAACACATCACCGTTCTTGGGATTTTCGATCTCCACTGCACCATGTGGATAAACAGTACGAACAATGAATGGGCCTAACCACCGAGAACGTAGCTTTCCTGGGAATAAGTGCAAACGAGAGTTATATAAAAGAACCTTTTGACCTACATTAAATGATTTTCTTAAAATATGTTTATCATGAAAAGCTTTCATTCGATCCTTATACAAATTTGCACTTTCATATGCATCATTCCGTATTTCTTCCAGTTCATTGAGTTGAAGCTTCCTGTGAGAACCTGGTTTGTCAAGAGCAAAGTTAAATTGTTTGATGGCCCAATAAGCTTTATGCTCTAGTTCAACAGGTAAATGACAAGCCTTGCCATACACAAATGGGTAAAGAGACATTCCAATAGGGGTTTTAAAAGCAGTATGATAAGCCCATAAAGCATAAGAAAGTTTCAAAGACCAAAATTTTCTATTTGGGTTAATCATTTTTTCCAAAAAATTTTTAACTTCCCTATTCGAAATCTCAACTTGACCACTAGTCTGTGGATGATATGGGGTTGCAACTTTGTGTGTGATACCATATTTCTTCATTAAATGCTCAAATTGCCTATTACAAAAATGCTTCCCCCCATCACTAATGATAGCCTGTGGTGTGCCAAACCTTGAAAAAATGTTTTCTTTGAAGAATTTCACCACAATCTTGTGATCATTTGTTTTACATGGAAGAGCCTCTACCCATTTTGATACATAATCCATAGCAACAAGGATGTATAAATTTCCAAATGAATTAGGAAAAGGACCCATGAAATTAACTCGCCAGACATCAAATATTTCAACAATTAGAATGGGAGTCAGAGGCATCATATTCCTCTGTGAGATACTGCCCAATTTTTGACAACGTTCACAAGAACTACAATACAAATGGACATCCTTGAATAGTGATGGCCAGTAGAAGCCACATTGCAAAACCTTTGCAGCAGTTTTTTAGCACTAAAATGACCTCCACAAGCATGATCATGACAAAAAGAAATAATATTATGTTGCTCACTCTCAGGAACACATCTCTGAATGATTTGATCAGGACAATATTTAAATAAGTATGGATCTTCCCAAAAGAATTTCTTTACTTCAGTTAAAAATTTTACCTGATCTTGCTTACTCCAATGTGTAGGCATTTGACCTGTGACAAGATAATTAGCAATGTCAGCAAACCAGGGTAACTGAGAGATAGACATGAGTTGTTCATCTGGAAAGGAGTCTTTGATAGGTAAGTTATTGTCACCTGATTAAACTACCAGTCTAGACAAGTGATCAGCTACAACATTTTCAGATCCTTTCTTATCTCGAATTTCTAAATCAAATTCTTGCAACAATAAGATCCATCTTATCAAACGTGCTTTAGCATCTTTCTTAGAAAGAAGATACTTAAGTGTAGCATGATCTGTAAAGACTACAACTTTAGATCTTAACAAATAAGATCTAAACTTGTCTAGAGCAAATACCATACCTAGTAGCTCTTTTTCTGTTGTAGAATAATTCAATTGAGCATCATTAAGAGTTTTACTAGCATAGTATATCACATACGGAAACTTATCAAGACGTTGACCCAAGACGGCTCCAATTGCATAATCAGAGGCATCACACATGATTTCAAATGGAAGATTCCAATTGGGTGGTCTAATGATAGGTGCAGAGGTGAGTAAGAATTTTCACCTTTTAAAGCTTGACAGCACTCTTCATCAAAGATAAAAGATGCATCTTTGGTAAGTAAATTACACAAAGGTATGGAGATTTTGCTAAAATCTTTGATGAATCTGCGATAAAACCCTGCATGGCCTAAAAAAGAACGTACCTCTTTCACTGTTTGGGGAGGTGGAAGACTGGAAATCAATTCAATTTTAGCCCTATCTACCTCAATACCTTGATGTGACACAACATGCCCTAAAACAATTCCTTTCTTAACCATAAAATGGCATTTTTCCCAGTTCAAAACAAGGTTCTTTTCTTTACACCTAATTAAGACTAGTCTTAAATGATGTAAACATTCCTCAAAACTAGACCCATGTACAGAAAAATCATCCATGAATACTTCCAGAAATCGTTCTACCATGTCAGAGAATATGCTTGTCATGCAACGCTGAAATGTGGCAGGTGCATTGCACAATCCAAATGGCATTCTACGATAGGCAAATGTTCCAAAAAGACAAGTGAAGGTAGTTTTCTCTTGATCTTCAGGTGCAATAGGAATTTGATTGTACCTAGAGTATCCATCAAGAAAGCAGTAATACGCATGTCCAGCCAACCTCTCTAACATTTGATCTATGAAAGTAAGTGGGAAATGGTCTTTCCTTGTGACAGCATTCAACTTACGGTAGTCAATACAAACACGCCACCCAGTTTGCATTCTAGTGGGTATTAATTCATTCTCCTCATTTTTTACTACAGTAATGCCGGACTTCTTGGGGACTACCTGAACAGGACTAACCCATGCACTATCAGAAATTGGATAAATGACACCTACATCAAGAAGTTTAATTACCTCAGCTCTCACAACCTCCTTCATGTTTGGATTCAAACGTCTTTGTGGCTCTCTTGAGGTTTTGGCATTGTCCTCCAAATGTATTCGGTGCATGCAGATTGATGGACTGATACCTTTAATGTCTGCTATTGTCCAACCTATGGCTTCACTATGTTCACTGAGGACTTTTATCAGTTCAACTTCCTGTTTACTATTTAAATCAGATGCTATGATCATAGGCAAAGTCTCAGAAGGTCCTAAGAACACATACTTCAAAGAATCAGGTAGAGGTTTTAATTCTAACTAGGGGGTTTCTCTATGGAAGGTAGTAGGACAGACTCAGAAGGTGTAAGTGTTTCTGTTTTGGCTTTCCACTTATTGGTATTCATCAATGGAATAGTTTCTAACAGAGAATTTACCTCACCAACTAAACAACCCTCATTTATGTCCATATTGAAGTGGGCCAAACATTCTTCCAAAGGGTCATCCCCAAAAGGACTCAGAAATGAGTCATAGACAATACTCTTAATCATGTTGACCTAACAAACATCACCAGTGTCCACAGGTTGACGAGATACATTAAAGACATTCAATTCAACTGTCATATTTCCAAAAGACAGATTTAAGATACCATTACAACAATTGATGATTGCATTGGATGTTGCCAAGAATGGTCTACCTAGAATGACAGGTATTTGTGTATCCACATTCTCAACAGGTTCAGTATCAAGAACAATAAAATCTATCGGAAAGTAGAATTTATCAACCTTTATGAGAACATCCTCTATGACACCTCTAGGAATTTTTGTGGACCTATCTGCTAATTGAAGGGTCACTGATGTAGGTTTCAGCTTTCCTAACCCAAGTTTTTCATACACAGAGTAAGGCAACAGATTCACACTTGCTCCTAGATCAAGTAAGGCTCGGTTAATCTCATGGTCACCTATAACACAAGAAATTATAGGACAACCAGGATCTTTGTACTTGACGAGAGTTTTTTGTTGAATTATAGAGCTTACCTGTTCAGTTAAGAATGCCTTTTTTGGAACATTGGTTTTCCTTTTCACCGTGCAAAGATCTTTCAAGAATTTTGAGTAAGCGGGTACTTGTTTGATAGCGTCCAGAAAAGGGATGTTAATGCTTACTTGCTTAAACACCTCTAAAATGTCACTATACTGAGTACCTTTCTTATTTGCCGCAAGTCTTTGTGGGAAAGGAGCTTTGGGGGCACAAGGAGTTTGTTCACTTTTCTTTTTGCTTGAGTCATTATTTTGGGGTTCATGTTGACTCTGTTCCTCATTTTCTGGCATGTGAACATGATTATCAATGACTTTTCCATATCTAAGGATTGTTACAGACTTTACTTCTTCATTAGGATTTTTTGATGATCCTACTTCAAATTGACCCTTAGGATTAGGAACAGGTTGATTGGAAAATTTTCCTTTTTCTCTCTCTCCTACAACATTAGATATTTGACCCAATTGTGTTTTAAGCTTTGAAATAGCTTGAGTATGAGATTGCAAAACTTGTTGGGTCAACTGTATGAACTATTGCAAAGTATCCTCCAAAGAAGGTTTTCTTTGTTGTGATACCCCGAAAGGAGGAGTATGTTGAGGAACTTGAGGGTATGAATTGGGAGGGGCAAATTGTTGCCCACCTTGACTCATTGAAGGCTGATTTTGTCTCCATGAAAAATTTGGATGATTTCTCCAATTTGGGTTGTATGTTGGTGCAAATAGACTATCTGATGATTTTCCATAAGACTGGAGAGAATTAACCTGCTCAGAGAATGCTTCCTGGTAAGCTAGTATAGATGGACAACATTGTGCAATGTGAGATGTACTAGAACATAAAGTACATGCTTTATTCCTAGTATTGGTAGAAGAGTTCAGAGTATGGCTTAAATTCAAAGCTTCTACCTTTCTAGTAAGATTGGCCAAGGCAGCTCTCACATATGTATCATTACTTACTTCATAAATTCCTCCTCTCTTTGTGGTTTGAGACTTTCTATCCTTTGGATCAATGTAATTCCAATGTTGAGAGTTTTCTGATAGAGACTCTAAGGATGCCCAAGCTTCAGCCTCATTTAACTGTAGAAATTTCCCACCATGCATACTTTGAATCATTTGACGGTTTGATGGAGTCAAACCATCATAAAAATATTTTACGAGTCTCCAAGTTTCAAAACCATGATGAGGACACTTCAAAAGAAGGTCATTAAATCTTTCCCAACACTCAAAAAATTGTTCACCCTCTTTTTGAAAAAAATAAGAGATTTCTCTCCTAAGGGCATCAGTTTTAGACATGGGAAAAAATTTGGCTAGAAACTTATTTACTAATTGATTCCAACTAGTAATAGTTCCTGTAGGAAGAGAATTCAACCAGGCTTTAGCTTTATCTTTTAATGAAAGTGGAAACATTCTAAGCCTGATTGATTCATCATTGAAATTTTGAAACCGGAATGTCGAGAAAATTTCCAAAAACTCTTTAATATGTATGTATGGGTCTTCTCTCTCTAATCCGTAAAATGATGGCAAAAGTTGGATTATGGCTGGTTTAAGCTCAAAGTGAGTTGCATTAGTTTGTGGTAACACTATACAAGATTGAGTACTAGCTATGATAGGTGAGAAATATTCCATAAGGGTTTTCTCATGTACGACTTGTTCTTCCATTTTTGATGGTGTCCCAACAAAGTCTAATGTTTCAATGTTAAAATAAATGAGTGATCTTAAACTTTTTCTAACCAAATGCTGATATTTATCACGTTTCCAAGCACACATAAACTAAAAGAAAAACTATAAACAAATGTTTCTAATGACACACAATATAATTACAAACAAAATGAGAATACAATAAAGAAATTACACAAATTTTTTTTTTCTTTTTTCTTTTTTTTTCTTAACAAAGAAAAATTTCTATTCAAAGAAAAACAAATTCTAAACTATAACTAGTGGAAGAATTATACTTACCTGGATCTACTTAGCTTCTCCATTGCAATCCCCGGCAACGGCGCCAAAAACTTATTGTTATTTTAATTAAACTCGCAAGTATACGAATCTGTTGGAGTACAGATTTAATGGTATGAAGGTCGATCCCACGAGGATTGCCAATTGATAGGAAACCCTAATTTGAATCCAAATAAATAACTCTAATCTAGTTGTCAAAATATTTGTTTTGTGAGGAGAATATTAAATCAAGTGTGCAGAGAATTGATGTACTCAAATTAAATTGAAATGTATTCAAGGTAAAAGAATGCTAAGGTTAGGGGATCCACTCCTTGTATGAGTAATGATAAATTTAACTATTTGTTCACTCAATTGGAATCCTCACATGAATAAGGTTCCAATAGAAAAATGTATTAATTTGAGCTCACTTTTGTTTATACATGAATTATATTTACCTCCTTTTACACTATTAATACATGCTTGTAAAATGGATTCAAGTGTACGTTGTGCCAATTATTATATTGTCTACAATAAATCAAGATTGATTCAAGAATTTATTGTGCCAAAAGCTGTCTACAATGTATCAAGGTTCACACCTTACAAGATTAGAATGAAAAGAGGTACGAAGAAGAAACATAACAAGAGATAGGTGGCAAGGCCAACCATAAACATACTAAGAAATAGGCGGTTTGATAGAACCAGTCAATAAAATAACAAGAAATAAGAAGAAAGAAAATAAGCACAATAACATAATATAACAAGAAATAGGCGGTTTAGTAAAACCAGCCAATTAAAAATAAAAAGAAATAAGAAGAAAGAAAATAAGCACAATAACATAATATAATAAGAAATAGGCGGTTTAGTAAAACCAGCCAATAAAAATAATAAGAAATCGGCAGTCTGATAAAACCAGCCATTAAGAAGTAACATGAGAAAAGAAATAAGAAGGTAAATACAATGTCAAAGATAAACATTAAGATTAAGAGTTAGATTAATTATTATTCTCACACCAAGAGTTTCACCCTTTACCTTAGCATACGGAGATTAGTTCTCCATATTCAAATTAAGAAAGCAAAAACGAAGATGAACAAGCATGATGATATTATGAAAGGATAACAAAGTATCTAAAGAAATAAGAACATTACAATACTAAAAACTGAAATTTATGGTCTCAAAACTACACTCTCTTCAGCTAATTTTCGACTCCCCTTTAGCTCACAAGACCCCTCTATTTATAGATACAATTAATGAGGTAAGTGACAAAGTAAGTTGCACTAAAGTTGGCAGGTTGGATTCCACTATGTCCACCGAAAGTGATCATGATATTCCTCCTTGCTAGTCGCCGAATTTGCCGCCTAGGTGAAAAGAAAAGTTGTAGGTAATTGTGTCGCCTATCTACCTACCAAATTTCGTGTACATTGAATACGTATTTTATGAGATAAGGCCCAAATACTATAGAAATGTTGGGCTGGACTGCAACAGTAAGCACATTTTCGTCTAGCCCAATTTTCACCCTTTTACGGTCCAAATTAGCTTATCACGTAAACATGAAAGTTGTAGAAAATTGTGTCAGCTATGCCCTTACCAAATTTCACATATATTGGATATGTAATTTATTATGTATGATTAAAATAATGAAGTAAGGTTGGGCAGAAAAACAAACAGCACACAGATTTTCCACATTTGAGGTTCCTTGAATCTTATATGGTCATAAATCAAGATTAAATATATCCATTAGGATGCATCTCAAGAGTCAAAAAGATAATGCTCCTTACTCAGCCATCCTTAATGAATTCATTTTTACCGCTTGATTTATAAACATAATTCCTAAAAAAAACACAATTTAGTTTTGATTTCTTCAATTGAGTCAATTTCTATTTTTTTTTTTGTAGAAGATGCATAAAACTAAAGATAAATACGAAAAATAAGTACTTAAACATGACAAAGAATTAAGATGAAAGTATTCAATTCATGGTTATAAAACTCACTCATCACACCTCTCACAATGCAACACAAGAGAGTGGTAGTCCTTGAATAAAGAAGGCCAGTAGAACCCTGCTTGCAGCACTTTGTTTATAGTTCTAACCCCTCCAAATTGGCCTTCATAGGGAAAGGCTTGGCATTGCTACAGGATAAGCTCCATCTCTTCCTTTAGAATGCATCTCCTAATCATCTAATCAGAACACTGTTTGAAGAGGTATGGTTCATCACAGTGGTAAGAGTTTACATCATGCAAAGATTTTTTCTTCTACTGTGAAGTCAAATCTAGTGGAAGCAATCCACTCACTAGGTAATTCACATAATCAGTATACCATTGCATACCAGCTTGGGTCATGAGGAAAAGTTGCACATCCAGAAATTTCTCATTGATTCCCTCTGTATTTTCTCTACTATGTTCCAGTCTGGAAAGATGGTTAACTACCTGATTTTCAGTTCCCTTTCTATCTCTAATTTTCAGATCGAATTCTTGTAGTAGGAGTACCCATCGAATGAGTCTAGGCTTAGAATCATTCTTCTTAACTAGGTGCTTAATGGCAAAGTGATCTATATGCACAATCACTTTTGTGCCCACCAAGTAGGATTTGAACTTTTCAAAAGTAAACACCACAACCAGCAGCTCCTTTTCTGTCACAGTGTAGTTGAGTTAGGCTCCTTGTAATGTCTTGCTAGATAGTATATGGAGTGAAACACCTTGTTCCTACGCTGCCCAAGGACAGCTCCTAGAGCTACATCACTTGCATCACACATGAGTTCAAATTGTGAAGCCCAATTAGGTGCCACAATAACCAGTGCTGTACTTAGCTTTTCCTTAAGATCACAAAATGCTTACATACAGTCTTTGTCGAAGTAGAAGACTTTATCCTTCTTGAGTATATTGCATAGGGGTTTAGCAATCTTGGAAAAGTCCTTGATAAACCTTTTCTAAAATCCAGCATAGCTAAGGAAACTCCTAATGCCTTTGACTAAAGTAAGAGGAGGCAGCTTCTCGATGATCTCCACCTTGGCCTTGTCAACCTCTAGCCCAACTTGAGAAACCTTGTGTCCCAGCACAATTCCTTCCTTTACCATAAATTGACACTTCTCCCAATTCAATACCAAGTTTGTCTCCTCACACCTTTGAAGAACCTTTGCTAGATTCTCCAAGCACAAGTCAAATGAATTTCCAAAAATTGAGAAGTCATCTATGAAAATCTTCACAAATTACTCCACCTTTTCAGTGAAAATTGCCATCATACCTCATTGAAAAGTTGCTAGAGCATTGCATAACCCAAATGGCATTCTCTGAAATGCAAAGGTCCCATGAGGGCATGTGAATATGGCTTTGTGCTAGTCCTCGGGTGCTATAGTAATTTGATTGTAGCCTGAATACCCATCCAGAAAATAGTACTCTCTTCCATTAAGTCTATTTAACATTGATCAATGAATGACAAAGGGAAATGATCTTTTCTTGTGCTCTTCTTTAGCTTCCTGTAGTCCATGAAAATCCTCTAACTAGTCACAACCTTGGTGGGGATGAGCTCATTGTTTTTATTCTTAACCACAGTTATGCCCCTTTTTTAGGAACACATTGGATTGGACTAACCCAGGAGCTGTTTCATATAAGGTAAATAATGCTAGCGTCTAACCATTTTATGATTTCCTTCTTCACCACTTTCTTCATTACCGGATTGAGCTTTCTTTGAGCTTCAATGGACCATTTTTCATTATTCTCTAATAAGATCTTATGCATACAAAATGAGGGGCTGATACCCTTAATATCAGCAAGAGTCCATCCAATAGCTTTTTTGAATTTTTTTTAATATCATAACTAATTGCCCCTCTTGCTCCTCTGTCAAAAGTGCTGAAATGATCACAGGAAGAGTGGCTGCATCACCTAAGTATGCATATTTTAGATGTGCAGGTAATGGCTTCAATTCCAAGGTTGGTGGTTTGTCTATTGATGCCTTTGGTAGCTTCAATTCCCGTGAGGACATATCCAATGGCTCAACCATCACTCTCTACTTCCCAGCGCCCTATTTTGTTTCTATCCAGGCCCATTCTTCCTCATCTTCTCTTTCTGAATCTGAGCTATCTTGCCACACAACAGGTGATGGCCCCTTGCAGCATCTTTCAAGTTGCTCAGATATTAAGGTATCTATCACAGAGATAACTGAGCATTCTTCCACCTCACTTGGGAACTTCATGGATTGAAACACATTAAATGTAATATGCTCATCTTGTACTCTCATTGTCAACTTTCCTTTTTGCACATCAATTAAAGTTCGGCCAATGGCTAGGAATGGCCTGCCCAAGATGATCGGCACTTCTGCATTTTCTTCATAATCCAGCACTATGAAATCCACTGGAAAAATGAATTTATCCACTTTGACCAAGATATCCTCGATTTTTTCTTCTAGATACGCTATATATCGGTTTGCCAATTGCAATGAAACCGTGGTAGGCCTGGTTTCTCCAATTCCCAGCTTCTTGAAAATTGACATGGGCATGACGTTAATGTTTGCCCCCAAATCACAGAGAGTCTTACCAAAGTATTGGTTTCCAATAGAGCATGGAATAGTGAAACAGCCTGGATTCTTGAGCTTAGGTGGCAGTTTATTTTGCATCACAGCACTGTATTCTCTTGTTAGAGCCATAATTTCAAATTCCCCAAATCTTCTTTTCTTGGTTAAAATGTCCTTCATGAATTTGACATAGTTAGGCATTTGCTCTAACGCTTCCACCAAGGGAATGTTAATGTGCAGCTGCTTGAGGACATCTAGAAACCTTCTGAACTAGTGGTCTTGCTGCTGTTTTTGGAATCTTTGCGAGAATGGTGGGGGTGGCTTTGGTTGCTATGGCAAAGCTGCAACATTGGGTTACTGCACTTTTTGCTGTGGCAAAGCTAAAGCATTTGATTCAGAGTTTTCCTCTTCTTTACTTGTCTCCTCACCTTGCCCCTGTTTATCTTTTTCTTCCTCTAAGGTTGCAGTAGGATCTGTTCGCTCTTGCCTTTTGGCTTGAGGTGCTTTCACCACTTTTCCACTTCTGAGAGCTATGGATTTGCAGTGCTCCTTCCCATCTCTCATAGGGACTTTAATATTGCTGGGGAGTATCCCAAGAGGTATGTTTTTTAATTCATTGGCTAGCTGCCTAACTTGGTTCTCCAGATTCCTTAAGGATGCAGCTTGACTTTGGATCATAGCATCATTTCTTGCCATGTATTCCTTAAGCAAGGACTCCAAAGAATTTGGAATCTCATTAGATTAATGCTTTTGTTATTGGAATCGTGGGGGAATTTGTGGTCTTGGTGGAGCAGAATTGTTTCCTTGGCCAGCACCATAGTTACTCCAAGAAAAATTAGGATGCTATCTCCAACCCAGATTATACGTATTTGAATAAGGATTATTGCTGCGGTTCATGTTTCCAACGTAGCACAATGATTCTAAATTTGAAGGACAGCTTTTAAACAAATGAGACCTATTGCACAGAATGCAAGATACTCCAGTTTCTTAAGCTGCGTTAGCCCCTTAAGGGCGATTCAGCTACTGATTTTTTAAAACATTTACTAATGAAGCTATTTGGGCTGTGAGAGAAGTGACTTCGCTCACTTCATGCATACCTGCAGGCTTTTTTCCAACTGAGAGTCTGTTCATAGGCCATTGATAATTGTTACTCACCATCCTTTCAAGCAACTCATAAGCTTCATTGTATATCTTGGACAGAAGTGCCCCATTAGCTGTTGCATCCACTATGGTTTTGGTTTGTGCGTTGAGACCATTATAAAAGGTCTCCATCTGGATGCAGTATGGGATCCCGTGATGAGGGCATCTCCGTAACAGCTCTTTGAACCTCTCCCAAGTGTCATATAGTGACTCTCCGTCTAGTTATTGGAAGGATGTGATGTCATTTCTCAATCTTGCATTCTTGGTAGGTGGGAAGTATTTTACTAAGAGTTTCTCTGCTAAATCGTTCCAATTGACGATAGAATCAGGTGGCAAAGAATTCAGCCACACTCTTGCTCGATCTATTAAGGAATAAGGGAACAATTTCAGCTTTAAAACTTCATCTGTCACCCCATTCATCTTAAATGCATCCGTGACTTTTATAAACACTCTCAAGTGAAGGTGAGGGTCCTTTGTGGGCATTCCACTGAATTGTCCAGTAGTTTGTAACATATGAAAGATCACTGGCTTGAACTCGAAATGAAGAGCTTCAATTTCTAGCCTTACTAAGCTTGGGTTCAACCTATTTAGGTTTGGTTGAATGTAAGCATTCAAGACTCTATCTCGGTCATCAATGTTATTTGCTCCTCTCTGGTTGGCCATCTCTGCTACTTGATGGAGTCCCAGCAGTTCTCTCCTTCTTCTTAGAAAGGTCCTCTCTATTTCAGGATTTAGTGGTAGTACCTCCCTATCGGACTTGCTCATGCACTGAGTTAACCTATTCAAAACAACACCAGGATGACTTAGGAATAAAAGTCTTCCACACAGTAAAATATCTACTAATAATTTTCAAGTTGACAAATTCCCAGGCAACGACACTAAAAACTTGTTGGTTGGAAGGTATATATGCAATGTCCGAACGCAAGTGCATGTATCATGACCAAGTAATACAGTGATGAGTGTGTATCATCCCACAAGGAAGTGTAACTAGAAATTACTATAGAATTTTTGACTCGTGAAATGTTGTAGCAAAATTTTGTTGGTTATTACAAGATATAAAGTTCAAGTGCAAATAAGGCTAAACAAAATTAAAAACTTTGAATAATAAATTGAGGCACACTGGGTTATAGAAGATCAAGTAATTGAGTGAACTAGGGTTGCTTTAGGGTTGCCATGAACTCCTGCGCTCATTTTGCTCTAGCATTTGCTATTGCAATTGCTCAAGTACCCAGTTTTACCTTTTGAATGGGTTCTTTCCATACTACCATTCCATGTTTTTCTTAGGCTCAGTCTTATACATTCTTATATAAAACCAATCCCAAGGGCTACACTTGAAGCTCTGAACTATTGGATTATATGGGATAACTATATACTCCTATATTGGTTGTACATTGGTTTCTTTATCAACCGATAACATTCAAACTTAATCTAGCCTTCATTACCTTTCCAAGTAATGTTAGCTTCAACTTTGTACTATTAAGGTTCAGCTAACAGAAGAAGTTGAAAAGTGTAATAACAGTTTGAATGTCAAGAGCAATGCTATAACGAAATCATCTATTTACTAAAAATATGCTAAGAGTTCACTATAATCCATCTACAACCCTAGCTGGAGGTTTAGCCTAGCATCACATCCAAATTAGTTACAACTGAATGCATTGGGACAACCATAATGTAGTGAAGAATAATACAATAAAACATAGGCAGCGCAAAAATAACAAAGCACAGAAGGGAAGAAGGGAATTCTAGGGAAGGATCATTTTCTTCCACATCCAGCAACTCTTCTTGCTGCATTGATTCCCAATGGAATAGTGTCAGCCTTACAACACACTCCCGTCAGGGGTTTCGGGCTCTCCTATCTATTTTCTGTTCCTTCAGTGTATATCCGTCCTTTCTCTCTTTTCAGCCTTTTTATATGCAAGCATTGTGGTCCCAGTGAGGTAGCTCCTTCTGTTTTCTTTTTGTCCCTTTCGGCCTGCACCTTTGGCAGCGTCTTTTTCCTCTATTTCTAGTAGTGGAGACAATCTCTATGCCTCTGCATCTCTGCAACTCTGCTGTGTCAGCTGAGTGCTTCCTCTTCTACACTGGGTAGAAAAGGCTGCACCTGCTAAAGCAGCCAAGAATCAATTCCATCTACACCGTATCACATAAAAATTAGTTTCCAATCATGTGCACCATATCAATAGGATAAAAATCACTTAGTATCCTCGGTTTACCACCTCCTTTTTCATGCATGCACACTAAATTTCATAGTAAGCGTAATGGTTGCTCTTGCATTTAGGGGGTACAGAAACATTATTAAATCAAGGGGTATTAATGATATTAAACCAAAATGCAGAGTAATAAACCCAAGAAAAGCATACAAAAACTCTAATGAATTAGAGTTATCATTAACCAGCTTTTGGCTTTGTCCATTAATGAGAATATGAAAAGCCTCAATCTAATAGCATTTGTGGAGAAAATATTATATTTGACATCTCATAGATCTCTAGGAAATTTCCTATGTGGGCATTCAAGTCATTACTTGGCAAGTCGTTGAATTGATTGGCTTGCACCATCTCTATAATTGCATCCTTAATCTCCAAATTATGGGCATTTACTATAGGGCATTGAATAGAATAATAATCCATTAACTGAGGCATAGCATAATCCTATAGTGTCTGATTATTTTGGTTGTTCATAAGGTTGTTAACAACCTCTAAATGATCTCTATCGTTAATCATGACTTCCTGAGAATTTGTTGAAGCTTCTTTTTTCCCTTTTTTATTCCTAAGATAGGTTTGTTCAATATCAGTACCTAGTGGGATTAAGTTATTGCTTCCAAATTTTCTTATACACCAATAGTGACACCTAAAAATTCAAAGAAGACAATCTTAAGTAGCAGAAACTTTTTTTAAAAATTCAAATTAAGATCCAAATCAATAGTAACAATAATAAAAAAAAATCCCGGCAATGACTTTAAAAACTTGATACACATGAATTACATATTCTTTTAAGTGTAAGCGGACACTATCACTGTCAAGTAATAAAATTCTATATGACTAAGAGTATCATTCCCACAAGGCTTGTTGTTCACTTAAGTGTAAGCATACACTATCGCTATCAAATAATAAAATTCTATATGACTAAGAGCATCATTGCCTCAAGGCTTGTTGTTATTAATTACTACCTTTATTAATTCCAATTCTAATTCCAATTGAATATTTCAAAAAGTGAGTGATTAAAAATATGAAAGTAAAGTAAATGTAAAAGATAGAAAAAAGTATATTTACTCAAGAAAGTTCAATTAAACAAGACTCTATGATTTCCGCTTTCACCATAATTAATTCCCCTTATTTTTCAATCTTTTTAACTTAGAAATTATAATCTAATTGACAATTGAGTCACCCTAATTTATCTACTAACTTTTCTCAAGCTCTAATAGAAACATATTTAGATACTAACCTACTATGTCCCAATGTGAATTAAAATACATAAAAATTTATTAAGATTTATGGCACTTAATTATGATAGTACAGACCGTGTAAGTGTATCCTTATCTTACATGCAATACATTGTTCCTACACACTGCACTAGACACACGAATCACCTCTCAGTATAATTATGATTAACATATCATCTGATTAATGGCCAATTAGTTAGAAGTATTATACACAATGTAATAACTCATCCATTAAATTGATTGGAAAAATTCTAATATTCATAATTAAGCTACTCCGTAACCCTAGACAATAAACTTAGTTTATAACTAAAAACACAATCATCTTAAAATGAAAATAAAACATCTAAAATCAATAGAAAGAGATGAAAAAGGAAATTGGTGATGGAGTTAAAGCTTTAATCTTCCTTCTTCAAGCTCGGAATCTTTTTCACTTTGTTATGTCTCTCTAAGGTCTTTAATTTCAAAGTCGAACGTCCCTTTTTAAGGATGCCCAAGCTCTTTCAATTCAATTCAAACTCTAACTAAAAACTAACTTATCGTTCCATCATCACAACATTGGCCACTCTGGTTACAGTTTCTTGAGTTCTTTGTTCTAGCATTGTGACAGTGAGAATCCACTGTCACAATGTTAGATCTTCTAGATTTCAACTAGCTATTTGGAAAAGCTGGCATCATGACAGTGAGATTCTATCGTCGCGATGTTGATCCTTTTATTTATCTTCTTTTTATTTTTATCCCTTTTTTCTTTATTTTCTCTAAATTTCCTTTATTCTCCAATTTCTTTTTACGTACACAAATAAACACTCAATTAAACATATATCTAAATGAATTTACTTAAGAACTAACAAAAAACTAAATTAAATATACCTAATTTATGAGTATACAACCTACACATTAGTCAACCAAATAGAATGAAAATAATCATGGAATTAAACAAATAAACCATATATGCCATTCATAGAAAATAAGAAATGATATCAAGTTAAACTACATAACTAAGATTCGTTAAACATCTAGATCATGAATTTACTCCATAGTAAGATATTATAATCACAAAATTACTAAGAAAGGAATCCATAGAGATAAAAAAAAAGAAAAAAAAGTAGGAATGAGAAGCTTTCTCAAGAAATGAGGTCCTAACCAACTTCTTGCTCTCTATGCTCCTAGGGTTTTGCCTTTGCTTGATACCGTATCTCCAATTAAACTATAAAAAATAAGGTGGCTGCACCTCCTAAGATTTCTCTCTCAAAATCTCTCTAAATGCCTCCGAAATATGCTTCAGATCCCCATTAAGAATCCTTGCCTTAAAATGTCTTTATATAACAAGGAGTGTTAAAATCTTAAAAATTATAAGATTTCCATTCCTAAAATTGAAATTCGGAAACCAAGTGAGCTTCCTGATACCCATGAGTAATACCCACAAAAACAAAAAGAAAATCCATGTTTTTAAGGCATAAATTCATGGATTGGTTCTTTAGGTATGGGCCCTTCAAGCTCCTTTATGACTTGCACTAAAAAATCACCTCTTTGGACCTCTATTTGAGCTATTTTCTGCATAAAACATATCAAGGAATCAAACATCCATTAAGCGCCAAAATTAAATTAATTTAAGCCCAATTAGCTCTAAGATAAAACAAAACAAGCAATAAACATAAACTAAATAACTCTTTATTGGGGAGTTATTTCCTTACCCGGAAATTTTAGAATAATTGAATTAGGCAAGCACAAGCTCATGAAGGCTACATAAAGTATGCAAGTATTTTGCTATTCATACGCTCAAATTAACTCTTTCACATCAAGGATACTTGAGATTAACTTTGCGCTATTTAATTCAAGGTATTGATGCATAAATACATTTACCTAGAATAATTATGGTTACCCTATCATCTAATTGGTTGAAAAGAAAATAGTATCATTACGAACAGAATTGAATAAACACACATCATGAAAAAAAATCCATCTAACTCCTACAAAACTAAACTAAAACATGAAAATAAAGTACAAGAGAAAAAATATCATAAGAACAAGAAGAATAAAAAGAAACAAATACTGGGACTCCTTAAGCCTTCACTTTCAAACTTCCAAATCTCTTAATCCTTGAATATCTTGTTCCTCCCTTGTTTTGGTGTCGTTCTAGTCTCTTTAAGACCATATAAGTCCTCTATTCCCAAAGTGCTTCTTTTATAATCAAAAGATAGAGTTTGAATGGGATTAAGATATCACTTGACACCTTAAGACCGCAGCCTACACAGTGGCCCTACGGATTTTGGGCATTCTAAAATTTCTATTGCACATTCTCAACTACAAATATCCATAACTTTTGACTTGAGTAAAGTTACAAAACCCACAAGATATTAATGGAAAGATCCATTTGAGACCACCATCATCATAACTAGGGTTCATCCAATTGAGATATTTTCAATGCACAAAATCTATTCTTTTGACCACTTGAGCATAAATCTACAAAATAATTTAAATATGAGTTAAATACATCAATAATCAAAATCAATTAAAAACTCATTAAATTGACCATTTTACTCAAGAACAAACACTAAATAAGGATAGAAATCATGGCCATATAAGTCTCCAATGGAGATTTATTAAGTGTCCCTTAAAGAATTGAACAAGAGTGGTGAAGATCATGAAGTGATTTACCTATTAGAAGAATGTTGTGTGTTGTTTTAGAGAGAGAGAGAGAGAGAGAGACAGCTTTAGGTTGCTTGGTGGTCATAAAGGCTCACAAGTGCCTATTAAATTTAATGGAGAGATCTCAAGTGAAAGCTTGGGAGTTAGATGAATTGGATTGAAGCCAAACCAAGATAAATCTTGGAATTGTTTATTTCTTTCTCTCAACGCTTTACATTTCAAGTTTTTATTTTCTTCATATCTGTTTTGTGATATTTTTCATAAATTAACATATAATTTGATTATTTGTTGCTCAGTACATTTTCTTATAACAATCTAAGATAGCTAATTGTTGAACATATTATAAAATTGTTCTAATTTGCTTGGAATTAAATTTTTGCATGAACTTTAACATATTTTATAAAGTGCTTTGTTTTTATAGCAATTCATTAAGATGATGTAATTAATAATCTAAGTATCCTTTTAAGGTTTTATTTGATTTTATGATTGTTGGCTATATCATCTATCAAAATAACTTCAATTATACGAATTTAACAATTGGGCTTTGAAAATAATCCAAGTTTTTTCAACACCCAATTCACTATCCTTCTTGAAAGTATGGTTACCTTGTCTATCATCTTGGTGGTTGTAGGTGGGATTTATCCCTCTATATATAGTGATGTTTATGGGATTTATCAATGTATATATATATACACACACATAAAACACTGTTTTGCCTTTCATCTCTTTAATCTTTCGTTCTTGATGTTGTTGTTTGTGCTCTTTGGATAAATGATACCGTGTTCTTCCTTGTATTCGAGTTGTCATCTCGTCGCTTTCATTATTTAATGAAACTATCTATATCTTGGAAAAAAGTAGCACTTTTCAATTCTATTTCCTTTTTGGTATTCTTAAATCATTATCTAATTATATATTTTAATAAAATAAAACTAATAACAAAATAAATTTATATTATATTTAATTTATATTAATTACTAAAGTGAGATATCTTCGCTACATAAGTTTTTGTCTTTAATATCTTGGTATATAAAAATAAGTATATTTTCATATTATTATTAAATATTAGCGTCTTAGTCAATGATTGTTTTCAAAATTCTATAAATTAATCTTTTTTGTGAATTAGTTCAAACATATTTACAATGTTATACTTTATAAATATATTAACATCATAAAAGATTTATTAAATTATAGTTTAACTTAAATAGTATTTTTGTAAATATTAAAATATTATAATATTTACAATTCAATGCATTGCATGGGCGCAAACGTTAGTTATAATTATAGTTTTTGGTTTAGAATAAGCGATTAATCCAATAATTAGTATCAGAAATGAGATAGCATGTTCAATTTACGTTAAAAGCAATTTTTGAGGAAAAGATTGTTCGCTCTAGTAGTGAACCCTCCATCCGTCAACAAGACCCACTTGTCCAAGTGCAGCCCCCTAATATGCCAAAACCATCCTATATTATAATATGTTGAACAGCAAAATTAAAGCCCATTAGTTCTCTATAAATTGTAGCTCCTTGTAGTTTCACTCACATGGATAAACAACAAATAATATCCACACGAGGACTATAATTTCTTCATTTTTATCCTTCTTTCCTTGGCCAGGAAACCATTCCAAGGAGCAGTCACTAGTCCTGAACCGGTGCTTGACACTTAAGGGAAACAGCTCCAACCTGCTGTGCCTAATTGAAAGAATAACAGCGTGTTCTCCTTTAGTATTATAGTTGTCCTTTTTTACCATGGTTTCCCTTATGTGCTACCTCTCTTGCCTAGCCTGTACATTAAATTATCGAATGAGTTTAAATAACACATTAATCTTGTCTAATTAAATAAATTAAAATTAAAAATTTAACACTCCACAAATTTAGTTGTTAATAAAATAGTAAAGTAATTGATCAAATGAATGAGATAGACATTTGGCAAACAAAAGCAAAAAGATTAAACGAGATAGAATTTTGATGTTGTTGTAGACTTAGTATACTAATCACATCTGGTTTATATTATCTCTAATTATTAACTAACAGAATTAAACATACCTTCTTTTTAAACAATATGTTAGTAGGCTCCATCAATTTTTTTAATTAAAAATAATTTTTATAATATATGAACTTGCTAATCGTCTTTAGAACTTATTTTCCCGTAGAATTTGTTAGGCTTCAAATTAGCATAAAAATCAAAGCCTAACACAAATAAACCCTAGTACGCAAGTCAATTTTTATTCACAAATTGTGTTATTTTCACATCATTTTTATAATTTTTTTAAAGTCTCTAAATTCAACTAAGACATTTGGTTTGCAGGGAGTGCTCTTAGTCTTCTAAACTATCATTAAATATGCTTTTTGAATATTGCGATGTCTTTTCATCACATGTCTGGGGTAGCCTTAATTTTATTGAGAAACAAAAATTCCTATATTTGATAAAAAGAACATTTAATATTTTTTTAAAGAATAATACAAATATAAATATAAAAAGGGTTTGAGAATGATAGTGTAAAAATACTCCACTTTTTATATTCTACATCTTATTTTTCTTCCAGGACAACAAGACACACGCACGAACACCCAATGACGCCTGATCTTTGAGTGTGTTTGGCAAGTCTAATAAGCTAGTTTATAGCTTATTTGATTAACTTATAATCTTGTTTGACTAAATTAAAAATTTTTGGTAAACAAGTTTATTTGAGTAATTTAAACTAGCTGAAAACTTATAAGCTATATACTACTTCAAGTAGCGTATAACTTATAAACTTGCAGCAAGGTTATAAGCTTGAAGTTATTTTTACCAAACAAAGCCTTTATCTGTTACACGGTAAAACCTGTCCTCCTTCTATTCCCGTGGATCATTCCTCATTTCATTCTTAGGGTCCTTTAAGAACTTAATGTACTAGAAGTTGGTGAAATCACCCAATAACAATGTTGTTATGTTATTATTTGTCAAGGTTTTAAGAGAAGATGTGTGTCATATCCCTACTTTTAAGGGCACACGAAACACATACATTACTGACAGATCTTTACTATAATAGGTATAATACAAGCGTTCATTATGGAAACAGATACATATAGGTTCTATCATATAAACACAATATATAGACCAAGTTTATAAATATCAAAGTAACAACATAAGTAAGGATCATGCCTATGGCGTTTAGAGCATACTTAGAGTACAAGTACAATATAAATCAAAATCTAGGAGCCTTGGAAAAAAATAGGCTCACCAGAAAATATGTCGCCTAACTAATCACCTATCTGAAGGAAAATGACCAAACTTTATATTCTTATATGAAAAATATGAAAATATCGTGTAGTGAGTTTGACAACTCAGTGAGCAGATAATACCTCTTATAACCTCTTAGGTCAACATATGGATGTACTCATATTTTAAAATTTTTCATATAAAAATTACAATTCGGAAGTACATCCATATGGGACCTATATTTCAAATATTCTCAAAACAAAGGATATTCAGATATTTAAAATCATATATTGTACTGTATGACCATTAACCAAATGTTGTTATGCATCAAAATATTTCACATGAAAATATTATGAGGATCCTATATCAGAACCACCATATCAGAGTTCAAGCCCTTCTGTACTTTGATGGTGTAGGATTTGCCTAAACTCAACATACCAGCTAAGGTTTGTCCTACCACCATTCAAGAGGACACGCGAAGAGACTCTAATGTATTTCCCGGCACACTGCAAGGGAGGGCAAATCACATATTATATAGTCGGCATCTCACCCAGATAAGAGGCATCCCGCTCTCTTTCATATATTATATCCCATGTGTTGGCCGTCACACGAGGTTAGCACCACCCCTGCTAGCTGAGGTATCAATGTGCACGAAGGCTAACATCACCTGCTGTTAGTAAACAATGTTTTCAATAAGATTACTCCATATAAATCATATTTTCACATATGCCATATAGTTCAAAACAAAAGTTTCAGTATAATACATAATCAGCTATAAATTATTTTTGGGGTCAAATTGTAATTTTCTAAAAGTTTAGGGGTCAAAATGTAAATAATAAAATTTATAAGGACTTCCTCTAACAATTAGAAAATTGCTAATTGGTTCATCCATTGTTATTTTTTTTAAAAAAAAAAAGAGATGGAAGAATAGTAACTGAGATTTAACTTCGTGCCCAAAGTTTCTTGAAAGACTTTCCAAAAACGAGTTGTGAACTGTGATCCTCGATCAGAAATAATCGATATCGATACCCCATGAAGTCTCATTGTTTCATTCAAATACAGATTTGCATACTGAGCTACATTATATGTGGTTTTCACTGGTAGAAAATATGTTGATTTAATCAACCTATCAATGATCATCTATATTGAATCAAACCTTTTTGGTGTCTGCGGTAACCCTATAACAAAATTCATAGTTATTCTTTTCTATTTTTATTCAGGTATTTCTATTTTTTGATGTAACCCGCAAGCTTTTGATGTTCTGCTTTTACTTGTTGACATGTTAAATGTAACATCCTAAGTCTATAATAATGTTAGAAAAATCTAAGAAAAAGTAAAAGATACATATGACCAAGAATTAAAATACTTAGATATGGAACAATAAGATATTAAAAAAAATAGGTGACATATAATTAATCATGAATCATACAAATAAAATTCTTAGGATCATAATGGATGGGGGAAGGATACAAATACATTTTTAGGACATCACTAATCTAGAATTAGCAGTAAATTAAGGCGAGATAAAACAACTAAGGAGCTGTCAAATAGCACCATCAAAGGATGCTACCTTGCAGCCACCATGCACCTTCCTCGTTTTGTTTCTACAAACCATGACAAGAGGGAGAGAAACCATGAACCTTCCTCATTTTGTTTTTATAAACCATGACAAGAGGGAGAGAAACCATGTACCTTCCTCATTTTTTTTTCACAAACCATGACAAGAGGGAGAGAAACCATGCACCTTCCCCATTTTGTTTATACAAACCATGACAAGAGGGAGAGAAACCATGCATCTTCCTCATTTTGTTTTCATAAACCATGACAAGAGGGAGAGAAACCATGCATCTTCCTCATTTTGTTTTCACAAACCATGACAAGAGGGAGAGAAACCATGTACCTTCCTCATTTTGTTTCTACAAACCATGACAAGAGGGAGAGAAAACATGCACCTTCCTTATTTTGTTTTTACAAACCATGCACCTTCCTCATTTTGTTTTCATAAATCATGACAAGAGGGAAAGAAACCATGCACCTTCCTCATTTTGTTTCTACAAACCATGACAAGAGGGAGAAAAACCATGCACCTTCCTCATTTTGTTTTTACAAACCATGACAAGAGGGAGGAAAATCATGCACCTTCCTCATTTTGTTTTCACAAAACATGACAAGAGGGAGAGAAACCATACAACTTCCTCAGTTTATTTTTTTAAACCATGACAAGAGGGAGAGAAACCACGCACCTTCCTCATTTTATTTTTACAAACCATGACAAGAGGGAGAGAAACCATGCACCTTCCTCATTTTGTTTCTACAAACCATGACAAGAGGGAGACAAACCAAGCACCTTCCCCATTTTGTTTTAATTAATTGTTTTTTTGCTTTATAAAGACCATTGACAAGAGGGAGTCTAAGATAGAAAGAGAGGAAGAGAGAAAGAGGGAGATAGAGAGAGAATAACCATAAATTTGAAAGAGAAAATTCCTAGAAATTGAGAGAATTCCTTCTTCTTTCCTTTCTTCACCTTGTAGTAATGAGAATAAGAGTTTGAGTGCTGAAAAATTGAAACTTTACCCATCATTTTTCGTACAAGAACAGAGCTGGGTGTCAAGGAAAGCCAATGGAAGAAGCTAGATGAAAATTTTGGAGCAATAAAAGTGTTTCTGCACAAGGTAAGTTTTCCTTCTTGTAAAAAAATCTGGTTTAGAGTTTATTAGGCTAACTTTAGGTTCTGTATGGATGAATTTTTGGCTACTAATTAAATAACATTTGAAAACATATTCAGCAGAGACGTTGTACCCCTATGTCTTAGCGTTCTATAGCCTTTGGAATCATATCAATTGGATTTAATATGAGAGAGTTATGCCCCAGTGAGTGAGGAGAGGTCAGAATCAGGTCTAGAATTTTGAATAGTGATAATAACTTTAGTTTTCGAATTTCTGTGACTAATCTATAAAGAATATGAAGAAATTGTTAACTTAAAAAATATAGATATATGTCTCGCGGTTAAATAAACACTAGACACACCCCATTTGGAGTCCATATGAGTGAGTTATGGTCTAATTAGTGAGTAAAGGTCATAGAGCATTGAAGGGTTAGGTTTGAGAACACAGAACTCTTTTTTGCACCTGAAAAACTTGACTTGGTAAATTGAGTAAATGTCCTTTAAATTCTCTAATTTTTGGTGAGCAAAGGCTTGAAATATTGATAAGCAATTCTGAAAATTTTTGTGATTTTTGAGAATATACAAATAGGCCATTTGCAATCAAAACAGTGCAGAGAAAAATTCACTGAACAACTTAGTCTATTGATGGAAGTACTAAACAATGAAGGGGTTAGATGTTGAATTTTCATATGAAAATTTTATTATATGTTAAAAGAATACTAACTAAGGTCTCCACCAAACTTTAAGAAATTCTGGGTAGTTTAAGGCATATAATAAAATATAGAAGTTCTGTGGGACAGGAAGTGAGTCAGAATATACCAGAACTGAGGACAACTATAAAAATTTGGTTATTTGAGGCGTCAAATAAATTATAATTTACTTGAAATTTTTATGGTGATTATATAATAGGGTGCTCAATGTTTTTTAAAAATTAAATTGATTTGAGATCTGGATATCATCAATTAAGGATAAAGGAAGAGGATATTCAGGAATTTCTTGTAGGACATGTTATGGGCATTATGAGTTCTTGGTGGTGTCATTTGATTTGACAAATACCCTAGCTGCATCTATAGACTTCATAAATAGTAATTAAACCATACCTGGATCAAATTATTTTTGAATTTATTAACGAAATACTAATATGTTTCAAAAGTACAGAGGATTATAAACAACATTTAAAGATAGTTATACCAACTCTAAGGGAGTATGGTTGGTAAGGATGGTATCTAAGTCGACCCTAAGAAAGTAAAAGTGGTACAGAAATGGCTATATTTTACTACATTTAAAGATGAAGATCCAAATCCAATTTGCGCTTTCTGCGGTTGTCTGTCGTCCAATCTATTTGAGCCATAGTTGGATCAAGTATATGAACATATGCTTGTAAAGCATCAATCAATTCCTCAGCATTTGAAGCTGAGATGAAAATTTGTCGTGCTGAGTGTGAGATAAACCTTTGTTCCACAGTATGATCAAGAAAAGACAACAGACCATCAAAGAAATTGTTAACATTTAACAAACCTATCAGTTTTTTATGCATATTCAATTGTGCCCAAGAGACTATTTGGAAAATCTCCTCTAAAGTACCAAAACCCCCTAGTAAGGCAATGAAGTCATCAACATTGCTCATCATTCTAGTCATGCGCTTATGCATAGAAGCCACTCTAAATTCTTCCCCAATTGTCTTCCCTATGATGTTTGATGTAGCTAGAGCTATAGGAATAATACTTAGAACTTGACATCCTCCTATATGTACAGTTGTAGACACACACTCCATTAATCCACGGTTACCTCCACCATAGACTAAATGAATTTTTCTCTTGGCCAGTGCCATACCCAAATTTTGTGCTACTTTCACATACTCTCCATCTTTTCCAGGATTAAAACCACAAAAGACACAAATATTTCAAAACTGACGGAATGTGATTCCCTCCATAGCTACACATACCCTAACTTTAAGTATGAAGTTAAAGATATTAACGTGTGTATTTATAGAACTCAAAGAAAGGCATACTTATGATAGATATGCAAATAGGATGAATATAATTAGAACAACTATGTGAGTGAATTAAAGATGAAAATTTTAAAAATGATGGCAAGCATGTATATGTACAGTAGTTGTGATTGTGGTTTATATTAAACACATAAAGAGAATAAGGTTAAGATATCACCAGAAATTTGTCTTTTCCTTGTTGTCCTTGATGAAGCATTGATGTCTTGATTCTTGTAAGGAAGTTGTAGGTGATAGGCGTAAAAAAGAGAGTGAAAATGTAAACAAGTAATTTGTTGAAGAGGGACAATCAAATGGTTTATTTTGTTTTTCCAATGTTCTTGCCAGTCGATTATTGGCATTATTAATTTGACTAGTTATTTTGAGAATTTTTAATATAGACTGATTTATTTTACAGTTGATTGATTACATCTATTTTGAAGCAATCAACTGCATCTTACCAGTTAACTACGTATTATTTGATTTTCACAGACTTTTATAAGCTCAGAAATATTATTTTTTTCCATGTGCTATTTTTCTACTGAATACCAATAGCTTTTAAGTAGATTTTGGCATATATATTCAAACCTTACGGCCACTGATTTTTTCTGAAATAACAGCTAAATTTTGTTTACAGATTTTCAAAAATTACGGCCACCGATTTTAAATGTTCTTTCCATGCTTTGTCTAAACTTCTGACTTTCAATTTTGGCACCATGCTCTATTAAGTATTCTTCTTTTTCTACTGTATTTTCTCTTATTAATGTTTGACATTAAATGCAAAGTTCTTTTCCCTCATTATAAGAAAATTTAAATTTATTCTTTTGAAACTAAGTTATTATGATATTTAAGTGGTTAGTAGGTTAAAGTGATGAAAAGTTTGAAAGGAATAGACGGATGATAGCCTTATGGTGCTTTGACGAATGTAATCAAGAGAATTAGTGGTGTTGAAGTTCTTGAAAAATAAAATAGGGGAACTAGGATTTAAATTAATCTTTAAACTCTTAATTTAGAAATATGGAGAATATTCTGATAATCATGTCCAAAAATAATATAAGTGATTAAGATATTTGTGTTAAAGGTTTATACCATACTAAATTGAGTCTAGTATTATGTTGAATTGAAAATTCATGTATGAATAATTGTTGAGAAAAGTCTTCTTAAAACGAATGGGCAAGTTAAATGGAATTGATAGGAACTAGAATGATATGCTTTTAGAAATGTTTAAGATTCATGAGAGGATATTGACATGTGAGAATCAAAGATGACTTGATAGAAGTCTAGAATAAGAAAAGATAGTTACCCAATATGGATTCAGAATAATCTAAGGGATAGAATTAAAGATAGTCAAGTTTTTGATCCATACCTGAAGAACATTAGAGAACAGATATCCTAGAGCAAATCTAAAGAGTTTCATATTTCTGAGGATGGGCTTATTAAGTGTGGAGAGAGGCTGTGTGTACTTGAGATGAAGGAATTAAGAGATAGTATCTTGGTTGAAACTCACAAGAGTAGGTATACCTTGCATCTTGGAGCCACTAAGATGTATCAGGACTTGAAATAGAGTTTTTAGTGGCCTAGAATGAAAATAGAATAATAAGGTATTTAAAAAAAATTATATATATATATAGGTGACATATAATTAATCATGAATCATACAAAAAAAATTTTAGAATCATAATGGATGGGGGAAGGATACAAATACATTTTTAGGACATCACTAATCTAGGATTAGCAATAAATTAAGGCAAGATAAAACAACTAAGGAGCTGCCAAGTAGCACCATCAAAGGATGCTATCTTGCAGCCCCCATGCACCTTCCTCACTTTGTTTCTACAAACCATGACAAGAGGGAGAGAAACCAAGCAACTTCCCCATTTTGTTTTAGTCAATTGTTTCTTTGCTCTATAAAGACCATTGACAAGAGGGAGTCTAAGATAGAAAGAGAGGAAGAGAGAAAGAGGGAGAGATAGAGAGAGAGAGAGAGAGAGAGAGAGAGAGAGAGAGAGAATAACCATAAATTTGAGAGAGGAAATCTCTAGAAATTGAGAGAATTCCTTCTTCTTTCCTTCCTTCACCTTGTGGTAGTGAGAATGAGAGTTTGAGTGTTGAAAAATTGAAACTTTACCCATCATTTTTCATACAAGAACAAAGTTGGGTGTCAAGGGAAGCCAATGGAAGAAGCTAGATGAAAAATTTGGAGCAATAAAAGTGTTTCTACACAAGGTAAGTTTGCCTTCTTGTAAAAAAAATCTGGTTTAGAGTTTATTATGCTAACTTTAAGTTCTACATTGACAAATTTTTGGCTAATAATTAAATAACATTTGAAAACATATTTCACAGAGAAGTTGTAGCCCTATTTCTATAGCCTTTGGAATCATATCAATCGGATTTAATATGAGAGAGTTATGCCCCAATGAGTGAGGACAGGTCAGAATCGGGTTTGGAATTTTGAATAGTGATAGTAGCTTCGGTTTTTGAATGTCCATGACTAATCTATAAAGAATATGAAGAAGTTGTTAACTTAAAAAATGTAGATATATGTCTCACATTTAAATGACCACTGGACACACCCCATTTGGAGTCCATATGAGTGAGTTATGGTCTAATTAGTGAGTAAAGGTCATAGAGCACTGAAGGGTTAGGTTTGAGAACACAAAACCCTTTTTGCACCTGAAAAACTTGACTTGGTAAATTGAGTAAATGGCCTTTACATTCTCTAATTTTTGGTGAGAAAATTCTTGAAATATTGATAATCAATTTTGAAAATTTTTGGGATTTTTGAGAATCTACAAATAGGCCATTTGCAATCAAAACCATGTAGAGAAAAATTCGCTAGACAGTTTAGGCTATTGATGGAAATACTAAACAATGAAGGGGTAGATGTTGAATTTTCATATGAAAATTGTATTACATGTTAAACAAATACTAACTAAGGTCTCTACCAAATTTTAGGAAATTATGGGTAGTTTAATGCATATAATAAAATATAGAAGTTCTGTGGGATAGGAAGTGAGTCAGAATATACCAGAACTGGGGCAGCTATAAAAATTAGGTTATTTGAGGAATCAAATGAATTATAATTTACTTGAAATTTTTATGGTGATTATATGACATATCTAAGATACTATATATTAAATATCACGAATTTTAAGGAAATTTTATCCATCTAAAGGAATAGAAACCAGAATAGAAATGGAACCAAAACCAATATGCACTATTCTGGGTTTAGGAGGTACTTCTTAAGGGGAATAGAATATTTAAGAGTTGAGAGATCCACGAAATAAAAAAAACATGTAAAGGAACCTCCATACAAAATTTTCAAATTTTTGGATAACTTTTATTATATTTAATAATAATTCCAAAACTGAACAGAATCACAAGTCTTTTAGGAGAATAGGAACTCTTAAACAAGAGAATTAAGATTTTAGGTGCTCATATGCATGCATTAACCAAAGGCTTTTATATGTTTTAGTTTTAGTAGCTGGTTATAACCTTGGTAGCCTTGGAAAGGAAGTGATTGTGCTGGAATTGAGGTAGCTAACTTTTCCTTAAAACACTCTTTATGTTTATAATCTTGAATTTATCAATTTCACTAGTTGCCTGAATTTTATGCTATGATGAATGATGGTCTAAAGATATGTTATGTATGCATTCTCAGGAATTAAGGGGTGCCTAAAGTGTGTCAAGTAAGCCATATTTCTCCCATGTATTGGCCAATAATAGGAGATACATAACCCTTTGCAGGTATGAAACTGTATTGGGTAAGTAGACCAACATGTTATGGGTCCCTAATATGACTAAGATGATGTATGTATGTATGGTTAGTGCTTATGTTTCAGTGAAATAAATTGAGATGTTTTAAGGAATGGAATGTGTACTGTTTTTCTTAAAATTTGCTAACTATTGAGATTGTCATCTTATCTTTTTATATCTATACAATCATATTCTAGGTACTTCAGCAAGAAGTGAGCAACAAGATTACCAAGGTTGATTCCTCTGAATATAGATATGGATTATATATTTTCTGGGAATGCAATATATGTGAGATGGCTTAGTAAAATACCAAGTCCCTTTTAGATAGCACATAGTTTTGATGTAAGTTAAGTGATGAACTACATACTTTTATTTTATAGCATGAGAGCCTTTGTGTGCATGTAATGTGTATCATGCCTAGTTAGTTTGATTCTCCTATTTTTAAGAAAATGAAATTTGAAAATATTTGGAATAACCTGAAACTCATGTATGCTCATAAAAAAAATTATATATAATAGAAATAAAGATAAGTAACAATATAAGTGAATAAGTAAATTTATGGACTAAGTGGTCATTGACAGAAATTTATAGATAATAAGGAACATTCTACGATATAGATATATGAAAAATGACGCTAGTAAGTAGGTGTTACATTTGACACCGAAAAACATAATCAGCTATATCCTTCTTCATACCATCCTATCAATAAATTTCTTTTAAATCTTGATACATTTTAGTTGATCCAAGATGAATGGTATACATTAATTGATGGGCTTCTCCTAGAATCGCTTTCTTGAGTTCTTCCTTATTAGGTACACACAACTACTAGTCCAATCTTAGAATTCATTTAGATTCTACAGTAAATTCAACATCATTGTCATTCTTCACCTCTTCAATTTTTCTGGCGTAAATAAGCATCCTCTTCCTGTTCTTTTTTCATCTACTCAACCAAAAATGATTAAAGTTGTATATGGGCCAATAGTATCCCTGACTCCTTCACTTTTAATAATATCCCATGATTTTTTAACTTATGCATTTCTTTAGTCAACGGCCTTCTTACCATTGTGATATGAGCTAAACTACTCATTAACTTTCTGCTTAATGCATTAGCCACTACATTGGCCTTATCTGGATGATATAATATTGTACAGTCATAATCTTTAAGTAATTCCATCCACCGTCTTTGTCTATAGTTAAGATCTTTTTGTTGGAAAATGTTTTTGAGATTTTTATGATCTGTATAGATTTCATATGTCTTACCATATAGATAGTATCACCAAATTTCGAGAGTAAAAATTACTGTTGCCATTTCCAAATCATGAGTCGGATAATTTTGCTCATATGGTTTAAGTTGTTTAGATGCATATGTAATGACTCGACTATGTTGCATTAATACACACCATAATCCAATTCTTGACAGTATACCATGTATCCTCCAGTACTTGAGGGAATAGACAATATTGGCGCCATAGTCAAATATTCTTTAAGTTTCTGAAAAATGTTCTCACATTCATCTTACCAGTCAAACTTTATTTCCTTCCTTGTTAATATTGTCAAAGGAGCAGCAATTTTTAAAAAATCTTTAACAAATATGCGGTAATAGTCTACTAAACTAAGAAAACTATAGATCTTTGTAATTGTGGTAAGGCGTGGCCATTGTTGTACCGCTTCTACCTTTTTAGAGTCTACTTGAATACCATTCTTGTTAGCCACATACCCTAAGAAAGTAACACTACTAAACTAAAATTCGCATTTTAAAAACTTAGCATATAACTTATATTTCCTTAGAGTTTGTAAAACTGTTCTTAAATGTTGTTTATGATCCTCTAAACTCTTAGAATATACTAGTATATCTTCAATAAATACAATAACAAGTTGATCCAAAAATGACTTAAGTACTCTATTCATTAAATTCATGAATGCAGCTGGGCATTTGTTAAACTAAATGATATCACTAAGAACTCATAGTGCCCATACAAAATTCTGAAAGCTATTTTCGAAATATCCTCTTTCCTTATCCTCAATTTATTATACGTAGATCTCAAATCAATTTTTTTAAGAACATTGAGCACACTAAAATTAGTTAAACAAATCATCTATATGAGGTAATGGGTATTTATTATGCACTGTCACTTTATTCAATTATCTGTAATCTATGCATAATGATGAATGAGTTTTGTACTCATAAATTAAATATTTTTATTTTATCTTTTTGCCTTAATTAAGCATTTATCTCCCTTATTTGTCTTTAGTTTTGTGTATTTTTATAGATGAAGAGAAGAATAGAAAATTGACTCAATTGGAGGAATCAAAGCTAAATTGTGATTCTTTGGAAATGATGTCTATAAATCAAGCAGACAAAATAAATTCATTAATGATGGTTGAGTAAGGAGCATTATCTTTTTGTCTCTTGAGACACATCCTATTGGATATATGCATCAATTAAATCTTGATTTATGACCAATTTCTAAAAGAATTGAAACATAAAGATTCAAGGAAAAACATCCAATATTAAAAATTTATTTGCTACTTGCTTTTCAACTTAATCTTACTATAGTATTTTCGTCGTATCTCAGAAAATATGTATATATCATGTACGAAATTTGGTATATGAATAGCTGACATCATTTCATACAATTTTCATGTTTAAGGGATTAGTAAATTCAGACATCCAATAGGCCAAATTTGGGCTAGAACAAAACATGTTTACTGTTGTAGTCCAGCCCAACCTTACTGTATTAGTTGGGTCATATTTCAGCAAATATATATTCAATAGGTACAAAATTTGGTAGGTGATTAGAAGATATAATTTGCTACAACTTTTATATTAAAGTGGTTAGCATATTCGGACATAAAAGGGCCAAAAGTGGGCTAGAAGTGATTATGTTTACTGTTGCAGTTCAGCCTGACCTTGCTACAGTTTTTTGGCCATAAATTACAATATACGTGGCCAATTTTTATCCACCATATATGGCTGAAAAAATAATGAAAATATCTACAACTTTTATGTTGATAGGATCAGAGATTTGGTGGCTATCAAAGAAATATATCACGATGACTTTCAGGGAACATAATGCAACACAACTTGTTAACTTTAGTGCAATTTGCTACCCACCATTTTTGTCACCTACTTCCCTTGTTTTGTCTATAAATAGAGACATTTTGTGAGCTAGAGAGAAGGGATAAAGGCTAAAGAGTGAGCTTAGAAAATCTTTGTTGAAGTTCTAAGTGTTTGTAATATTTTCTCTCTTTATACATTTTGTATCTTTACTTTCTTTCATAAGTTTTATCATGCTTCTTCATCTTTCATTTTGTTTTCTTACCTTGATTATGGAGAACTAATCTCCTAATACTAAGGTCAAAGGGTAAAACTCTTGGTATGAAAATAATAATTTATCTAACTCTTAATTTTAATGTTTATTCTTAATGTTGTATTTATCTTCTTATTTATTTGCTACATTTCTTTATTATTTTCTTGTTATTTACTTTCTTATAGGATGGCTTTGTTGCCCCTCTATTATTTATTTTCTTGTTATTTTTTTTCTGAGAAGAGAGCTATGTCGTCTCTCTGTTATTTATTTTTTTATTATTTACTTTCTTAGAGGATGACTTTTTTGCCCCTCTGTTATTTATTTTATGCACTTCTATTATTTATTTTCTTGTTATTTATTTTCTTAGATGATGGCTTTGGTGCCCTTCTGTTATTTATTTTTTCCACTTCTATTATTTATTTTCTTGTTATTTACTTTATTAGAGGATGGCTTTGTTGCCCCTCTGTTATTTATTTTATGCACTTCTATTATTTATTTTCTTGTTATTCTATTTTTTAATGGCTGGTTTTACCGCCTACTTTATATTATTATCATTGATTCTGTTGTTATGTTTTTCTTCCTTTTACACCTTTTTATTTTAAATTTTGTAAAGTACGAATCTTTATACATTGTAGACAATTTTTGGCACAATAAATGCTTGAATCATTCTTGATTTATTGTAGACAATATAATGATTGGCATAATGTATACTTGAATCTATTTTACAAAAGTTATTTATTATTAGTAATACAATAAAAAGAAGGAAAATACACTTCATTTGTAAACCAAAGCGCGTTTAATGTAACTTATCTTCCGAATGGAACTTCATTTATATGAGAATTCCATTTGAGTAATAAAAGAATTATAATTTATTATTACTTGATGTACCAAGAGTGAATCCCCTAACCTTAGCATGTTTCTTATTTTGAATACATTCATATTTAATTTCAGTATTTTAGTTCTTTACAAACTCTGTTCAGTACTCTTCTCACAAAACAAACATTCTAGCAACTAGGTTAGAAATATTTATTTTGGATCTGAATTAAATTTTCTCAATTGGCAATCTTCTTAGAATCGACCTTGCATACCACTAAATCTATACTCCAATAGATTCGTGCGCTTGCGAGTTTTAATAAAAACAACAACACATAACTTTAATGACCCATATTTCTTTTTCACAAATAGGACTAGAATACCTCAAGGACAGTATTAGGGCATATAAATCCCTTGTCTAACAAGTCTTGTAACAATTTTTTTTAGTTGTTTAAATTCAATCGATATCATTCTATATAGGGATATAAAGACTAGTTGGGTTCCAAAAAATAAATCAATATCAAATTCTTTTTCTCGTTTTAGGTGTAAGCTAGGCAATTCTTTTGAGAACACATCAAAAAATTTCCTAATTATTGGAACCTGATCTACATTAGTATACTTTATATTAACATCTCTCACCACTGTCAAATATCCTTGGCACCCTTTTTGTAATAACTTATGGGCTGCTAAAACTTAAATTAAATTACTAGGTACATTTTTTCACTGATTGTTCACTACTTGCAACTCCTTTACTAAACTTTTATGCTATTGATGACATCTTCATACTATATCAGCTAGAATACACTTCAAAACACGTAAATAAGGTCAACCCATTGTGACTTTATTCTTTAATATGCTTATGCAATGTCTTAACAATCAATCATGAAAAAC
Source organism: Gleditsia sinensis (assembly GCA_037074535.1). Taxonomy (NCBI): domain Eukaryota; kingdom Viridiplantae; phylum Streptophyta; class Magnoliopsida; order Fabales; family Fabaceae; genus Gleditsia; species Gleditsia sinensis. The sequence goes on from CM073472.1 coordinate 50,833,776, forward strand.
TTATGTCTATCTAAGAGTCCTTCACATGAATTACCCGTTTTGCATACCTCAAATTTAAAATTTCCATGGGTAAACCTTCATTTCTCATAATGCTTGTACATAATATTATTGAAAACCAAATTGTCTTTGAATCCTTTATATCAACAAAATCTATCATTGAAATCATTATCTTCATAGATTCTCTGCTCTCAAATTCAATCCACCCCACATCTTGCCAAATCCATTTATATACATAGGTTCCAACTCATCCATCCAAAAAGAGATTTACATATATTTCCAAAATACTCACTTTATTACAAACCGTTATCTTGGAGTTAACATCCACGATCACATCATAACCTACTATCAATATTGTATTAGCCATTTGTCATATTGTTTCACATAAGCAAATCAAACAATCAATTAAAACCTTCTTGACATTCAAACAAGCCATTACTTTTGTATTTGGATAGAATCTTCTTATTTTCAGCTAATTCTTTTTCTTTGAACCTAAGAGGGGTCTTTTTATCACTGTTCATCAAAATGAGTTCAAAAGTCAAACTGGTAGTCCACACTCAAGAGGCATCGTATAGGACATACATATCGATGTTTAAACATCACATATCTAACGATAAGAGTCAGAAGGAAGAAGATGATGACACCCTATAGAATTCCACAACAGTACCATGAGTATAAATATGTCCACGGTTACATACCCATGTTCAAAGTCCTACTATAGAATCTTTTGCTCCGATAAACACTAGGACACCTTATGCTCTTATACAAACTTGTCACACCCCTACATTTAAGGGCACGTGAAACACATACTTTATTGACAGATCTTCTAGTTTATAAATATCAGAGTAACAACAGAAGTAAGGATCTTGCCTATGGCGTTCAGAGCATACTCTAAAGTACAAGTACAATATAAATCAAAATCTACTAGTCCTGAAAAAAAATAGGCTCATCAGAGAATATGTTGCCTAATTGATCACTTATCTGAAGGACTGTATTTTTATTTGAAAAATGTAAAAATACCATGTAGTGACTTTGACAACTCAACAAGCAAATAATACCTTATATGACCTCTTAGGTCAACATTTAGATGTACTTATATTTTAAAATTTGTTATATAGAAAATACAGTTCAAAAGTACACCCATATAGGACCCATATTTCAAATATTCTCAAAATAAAAGATATTCAGATATCCGAAACCATATACTGTACAATATAATCATTAAACAAATGTTCTTATGCATCAAAATATTTCACATGAAAACATTAGAAGGATCCCATATTAGAACCACCATATCAAAGTTCAAATCCTTCTGTACTTTGGTAGTGTAGGATTTGTCTAAACTCAACAATCCATTTAAAGTTTGCTCTACCACCATTCAAGAGGACACGCAAAGGGATTCTAATATGGACATTTCCCAAGCACATAGTAAGGGAGGGAAAATCACATATCATATAGTCGACATCTCGCCTAGATAGGAAGCATCCCGCTCTCCTTCACATATAATATTCCATGTGTTGGCCGTCACACGAGGTTAGCACCACCCCTGCTAGCTGAGGTATTAAGGTACACCAAGGTTAACATCACCTATTGTTAGCAAACAGTGTTTTCAATAGAATTCCTCCACAAAAATCATATTTACATATATGCCATATAGTTCAAAACAAATCTTTTAGTATAATACATAATTTTCAAACTCAATATAATTTTTCTGTCAAAAACTTTCCAATCAGAGTTATTACATATACATACCATTTTCCAAGGCAATCTTATAACTTTACATATCAATGCCACGTGCACAACATATTTCTTTTACCATATGATGATAAATACATTTAGAATCACATATTCAATGAGTTTAAAAGTCCATTTTCAAAATCATACTCTTCTTGAACTATATGCCAAATAGTAAACAAATCAAGTAATTTAATCCATTTCAGAGACATATAAAAGTATAAATAACTTATAAAGAGAACCAATTATACATTTAAAGTTCAAGAAGAGCATAGGGTAAGTCATAGAAAGAATTATCTACTTATAGAGTAAGGCTCCAGGTTAGAAAGCTCTAAAATGTAATTTTTCAATACAAATTTGACTAAATAGATCTCAAAAAAAAGTCTAGAGGGTCAAAAAACTTAAGAAATGACTCTCAGAGCTTAATCAACATCGATCAACCGATAATCACTGTTCATGGCCGAAAATACTATTTTAATTGGCTGAAATTACTATTCATATCGGTCGGAGTTACTGTTCAAATAGGTTAGAATCACTATTCATGTTAGTTAGAGTTACTGTTCACGACACCAAAAGTTGTCAAATGGTTGAGAAATTTTATATTCTCTAGTTTATTTACCTCATAAATTCATCTACAATGTCAGATTTTCAATTTGAGGTCTCTAAATAGGAGTTTTAAAAGTTACATTTTTCTAAACTTTTCTACTTCTGATCTATAGCGATTCTAAAGCTAATTTGAAAAATTATTTGGCTAATATCATAATACTCTTCGTCCTGAATTCAATAGTACCCTAAGTTTTGAAATTAGAGGGTCGAAGGTACTCCAGATCTAGAAAGAGAAAATGAGAAGAGAGAAATTTACTATTTATTTGTCTCGAAAATTTTTCTGTCTCTTTTTTTTAAAAATAATAATGAAATGACCAATTAGCAATTTGCTAATTGTTAGAGGAAATGTTTGCAAATTTTATTATTTACATTTTGACCCATAAACTTTTAGGAAATTACAATTTGACCCCAAAAATAATTAATAAGTTTCCATTTTCATCTTTAAAACCTTTCAATTTCATCCATACTCCTTTATTTCTTTTAATAATCCATACATAAATGAAAATTATTAAATCTTAGGGGTGTTACAATGTGTTTTTTAAAAACCTAAAGAAAAGTGAATTTAGATTCTTGTAATCCTTGAAGTAATAAATTCTTTCCAAGTTCGTTTCCATATCCAAAGTCTTCAATTATTGACTAGTGTAAAAGATTTTGCTTTTCATATTAAATTATCGCTATGCGCCCTTCAAAAAAATTCCCTATTTTTAATCTTCTAATCATCTCTAATATTTTAAGTCTAGATTTTGCACGTGAATTCTCACCATTTGGCTGGCAGTTTTTGGATTAATAGTTAATTGAGGGGAAAAAAGGGAAACTTAAACTTCTAGACCTATGTAGTTTATGAATCTCACCATCTTGCTCAAGCTGTTTAGCTCAAAACTTGAGCATCCATCCGTTTTGCTTAAAATATCCATTGGTACAAACTATTGATCCCTTTTACACAAAATTATCGTACACTTATTACAAATTTATAGTTTATGGGGTTTCTTACCTTCACCAACTATAAGTAGAGGTCACAGTACACAGACAAGTTGCCCTTCGTTGTTTTTATTAAGATACTAGAAGAAATTTGGAATATCATTTTCATTTGCATGTTGTTTCTATATGTATTACTGTTCACATGAATATTCGCTCTTCACGTGTATGTGCACTATACTGGAGCTGATCTAGAGCTAGAGTTGTTACTCTATACTGTGCATATATATAGTGCTTATTTTGTATCTTCTTTATCAGAATATGAAATAAGAAGAATATATTTTTCAATATGGTATCAGAGAAGATCTTCTCTGCGCTTGTTATACTATTTTTCTTCTTGTAAAATTCTTTTCAAATGGTTCGCAGCAATCCAAATAATAGAATAGTAATTGGCACTTCCAATTTATCAGCCATGGAAGACTCTGGGAGTCCTTATTTCCTACATAATTCTGATCATCCAAGTCTTGTTTTGGTCTCTCACAGTCTCACGGGGATGAACTATAATACCTGGAGTCGCGCAGTATATATGGCTTTTACAGCTAAGAACAAGGTTTGTTTCATTGACAGGAGCATTATGCGTCCTAATCCAGATGATCTACTCTTTGGTGTCTGGACTCGATCCAATAGTATGGTGATTTCATGGATTCTAAATTACGTCAATCACAACATTGTAGATACTCTTTTTTATATCGATACAGCTTATGAAATATGGGAGGATTTAAAGGATCGTTTTCATCAAAGTAATGGACCTCAAATTTTCCAGATCAAGAAGCATCTGATGGTTCTTTTTCAAGGTAATATGGATGTTAGTACTTATTTTACTTGTCTTAAGATCATTTGGGATGAATTGAATCTTTATCAGCCTGTTTCGACCTGTCATTGTAGGGGAATAAAGTCATGGAATGATTATCAACATCAAGAATATGTAATGCAATTTCTCATGGGCCTTAATGAGTCTTATGCTCAAACTCAGGCACAAATTCTTATGATGGATCCAATTCCTTCAATTAACAAGTTTTTCTCTATTATTGTTCAAGAAGAAAGGCAGCGGTCTATTAATTAAAATTCCTCTTACATAGTGGACTCAGTCACCACTCTAGAATATCATGCTTCTGCAAATGCATCCATAGCTTCTAATTTTAGACCAAGGCGAGATCGACCAGTTTGTACTCATTGTGGTTTTCTAAGACACATGATTGACAAATGTTATAAGTTGCATGGTTATCCTCCTGGCCATAAGTCAAGAGTGACTTCACAAAATGTTTCAGGAAATTCTCCAGCACTTGTACATTAGACTTCCTCAACTGTAGAAGACACTAGTGCCGTTACTAATGAGCCACAACTTGCTCCACTTAGTACAATTTAGTTCTAACAACTCATTGCACTCTTGACTTCTCAGTTACAAAGTAATGCTCAAGTAGATTCTGAGTCACAACAACAACAGCCTGGACCTATTATTCCAGTTTTAGTGATATATTATCTCTTTCATCCTCTGTGCATCCTTTTCATATACCAATAAATTCATGGATTTTAGACACCGGTGCTACTCATCATGTGTGTTGTCATTTGTCTTCTTTTCAAATATCTCACCCAGTCACTAATTCTTTTGTTACTCTGCCCAATGGTTCTACTGTTCCTATTACTCGTGTAGGTTCAGTCAAGTTAAATTCTCATATTGTCTTAGATAACGTGTTTTTTGTCCCTCAATTCCATTTCAGCCTGATTTATGTCAGTGCTCTTACTCTTAGTTTTTTGTCCCTATGTTTCTTTCACTACAATTTCAGATTTTAAAAACTCTAGGCTTTGGCATTTTCGTTTAGGCCACCCTTCAAATGTAAGGATTAGCCATCTCTGTAATGAGTTGAATTTTTCTGCTAATGATAAACTCAATCATTCATATTCTCATTGTAATATTTTCCCTTTGGCTAAACAACGCAGGTTACCTTTTATTTCTTCAAATAATTTGTCTGCTTCTCCATTTGATTTGGTTCACCTTGATGTTTGGGGGCCTTTTACACCTATGACTACACATGGTTTTCGTTACTTTCTCACAATAGTTGATGATCACAGTAGATTTATTTGGGTTTATTTCCTAAAGACAAAATCAGAAGTCACACAACATTTTCCTCATTTTTATTCCTTGATTCAAACACAGTTTAATATTAAGATTAAATCTGTTAGATCTGATAATGCTCCTGAGTTCTCTTTTACTGATTTTTTTTCATGATAAAGGGATTATATCTTTTCATTCCTGTGTTGACACACGCCAACAGAATTCTGTTGTAGAATGTAAACACCAACACATTCTCAATGTTGCTCGTGCTTTGCATTTTCAATCTCATGTTCCTTTGGTATACTGGGATGATTGCATTCTCACTTCTGTTTACTTGATTAATCAGACCCCTTCTCCCTTGTTACATAATAAAACTCCTTTTGAAATGTTGTGGAACAAAAGACCTACTTATTCACACTTATGGGTTTTTGGACGCCTATGCTATGGTTAAACTCTTGATCGCCACAGACACAAATTTTCTCCACGAGCCATTCCTTCTATTTTTCTTGGTTATCCACCTGGATACAAGGGCTATAAGTTACTTGATTTGTTTAATAATGTCATTTATATTTCTGGAAATGTTGTTTTTTCATGAATCTGTGTTTCCTTTTCAGAATGTTGAGTCTTCTGATATTCATACTGATTTCTTCTCTGATAGAGTCTTGCCTTCTCCCATCTTAAGTCCATCATCTCTCTCTTCCACTCCACCAGCTTCTTCTTCTAGCCATGATAATATTGTTCAACCTCTTTCCTATTCCACTCTATTACTAAACCTCCTTCTTATCTCCTTGATTTTCATTATTATTCTGTACAGCATACTCACAACTCTACTGTACATCCTCTTTCTCATGTCCTTAGCTATGCCAACATATCACCAACTCATAGGGCTTTCATCAATTCCTTCTCTTCTCATTTTGAACCCCAGAACTACTCCCAGTCTGCTTCTCTTCCTGAATGGCAACATTTAATGCAAACAGAATTGCAGGCTCTCAAGCATAATGGTACTTGGTCCCTCACTATTTTACCTCCTGGTAAGCATGTTGTAGGTTGTAAATGGATCTATAAAATCAAGTTTCAAGATGATGGGACTCTTGAGAGACATAAGGTCCGACTTGTTGCTAAAGGCTACACACAACAAGAAGGTGTAGATTACCTTGACACATTTTCACCAGTAGCCAAGTTAACCACAATTAGGATTCTTCTTGCACTTGCAGCAGTATTTGGTTGGAGTCTCATTCAATTGGACGTGAATAATGCTTTCCTTCATGGAGAGCTTACTGAGGAAGTGTATATATCCTTGCCTCCTGGTTATCAACGTGAGGGGGAGCTCTTACCTGCAAATACAGTTTGTAAGTTACACAAATTCCTTTATGGGCTCAAACAAGCCTTACGGAAATGGTTTTCAAAGTTCTCCCATGTTTTTCTCCAAGAAGGTTTCCAACAATCAACTTCAGATCATTCCCTTTTCATAAAAAATTATGCTACATCTTTTATTGCACTTTTAGTTTATGTGGACGATATTGTTATAGCAAGCAACAATGAGGCAGATGTCACAAAACTAAAGGTATTTCTTGATAGCTGTTTCAAACTTAAAGATCTTGGAGACTTGAAATACTTCCTTGGAATAGAGGTTGCCCAGTCTGACAAAGGAATTTCTATCTCACAACGGCATTATGCTTTGAACTTGCTTTCAAATACAGGCTACCTTGGTAGCAAACCTCGAAAAACTCCCATAGATCCTAATATAAAATTGTCTCAAGATGAAGGGGAACTTTTGGAGGCTCCTTCAATGTATAGGAAGTTGAGTGGAAAACTCTTATATTTGACTGTCACTAGACCCGATTTGGCTTACTCTGTCAATAAGTTCAGCCAATTTCTTAATTAACGACAAGTTCCTCACCTACAAGCTGTTTACCATGTTTTGAATTATATTAAAGGCACTGTTGGACAGGGTCTTTTCTTTTCATCTGCTTCATCACCAGAAATCAAAGCTTTCTCAGACTCTGATTGGGCTTCTTGTCCTGACACCCAAAGATCTGTAAGTGGTTTCTGTGTGTTTCTTGGTTAGTCTCTTGTGTCCTGGAAGTCCAAGAAACAACAGACAGTTTCACAGTCTTCTGCTGAAGAAAAATATCGATCTATGGCAAATGCAACTTGTGAAGTTATGTGGCTACTGTCCCTTCTTAAAAACTTCAACATAGATCATTCAGCTCCAGCAGTGTTATTTTGTGACAGTCAAGTAGTGTTGCATATAGCAGCCAATCCTATTTTTCATGAAAGAACTAATCACATTGAGATAGATTGTCACCTTGTACGTGAAAAGATTCAAAAAGGTTATCTGAAAACGTTGCATGTTTCAAGTCAGCATCAAGTCGCAGACCTGTTAACCAAAACTATTTTCCCTACACAACTAAACATTTTGCTTAGCAAGATGGGAGTTAATAATATCCACTGTCCATCTTGAGGGAGAGTATTAAGATACTAGAAGAAATATGGAATATCATTTTCATTTGCATGCTGTTTAAATGATGTTTACGTGTATATTACTGTTCACGTGAATTTGTGCTCTTCATGTGTATGTGCACTATACTGGAGCTGATCTAGAGCTAGAGTTGTTGCTCCATACCGTGCATATATATAGTGCTTATTTTGTAGCTTCTTTATCAGAATATGAAATAAGAAGAATATCTTTTTCATTAGTTTTCTTTATTAGATTATTTATTTAAATCTGAAATATGCTAGTTAATATTATTATATTATCAATACAACATGATATATTATTACATGAACAACATGCATCCTGCCCACGCCTTAAAAACATGCTAAAATTATAATATTATTGTCGTATATACTGCAAAATCGAGACCTACCCATCTGCGGGATCGCTCCAGCTCTCCATAAATTGGAGCTCTTCCTGGCTTCATTCACATCAACTAAACTACAAAAGTTGCCATGAGGACTACAACTTCACCCTTCGTCCTTCTTCTCCTTCTTTCCTTGGCCACAAAACCATTCCCAGGAGCAGCCCGTCCTGACCCGGTGCTCGACACTTCAGGCGAAGAGGTCCGAGTTGGTGTCCCTTACTATATCCTTCCGGTCAGCGGAAGCTCCTTTGCTCTTGCCGCCTATGAAAACGACACCTGCCCACTTCTGGTCATCCAACGACCATTTCATTACCCCGGTGCCTCCCCAGTAACGTTTTCACCAGCAAATCCTGAAGCCCAAGTTATTCACACCTCCATGAACTTGAACATAAAGTTCACGGGGTCCAGCATCTGTGCCAATTCAATGGTTTGGAGGCTAATGAAAAGAATATCGGAAGCCTTGTTTGTGAGTACCGATGGTGTTGAAGGAAACCCAAGTTTTAACACACTCTTCAACTGGTTCACCATTGAGAAAGCTCTTAAAGGAGGCTATAAACTTAGGTTTTGCCCCACTGATATCTGCCAATGCTCAGTCACGTGCAGCGACCTTAGCATTTATGTTGGTGAAGACAAGAAAAGGTATCTGGGTTTGGCTGACAACCTCCAACCAATCAGCGTGGTCTTTAAGAGGGCTGAACCTGAGATACTCATGATGACCGACTGATCACAAGTTTTTGCTTAAACTTTGATCACCTGCTAGATGCAGTTTGTGTGTAATAAGAGCTGAAACGTAAGAATTACCATCGAGATTCCATAAATAAATTATAAGAGAATCGTTTCCCTTGAATTTAGTTTCCTTTTGACCTTTCATTGGCTACGTTTCCCTTGTATGCTAATTAACCCTCACCTCCCACCTGTAGCACACTAGCACTACTACTGCTTCTCTTCTCTAACCCTGATTTTCCTTTCATTGGCTGGAGACACATCACTATATCTATCTTTATCCACATTCACTATTTTTTTTCTCCTAATTAACATCCAGTTGCGGCATTGAAAATAGTAATTGCTAGTCATCTTCCGTCGAACCAATAAGATAGTATTTGGTAACCAAAATCCAAGCAAAGAGATAGCATTATAGATTGAAAGATTCGTCCTACATTAATCCACATCTGCTTTGTATTATTTTTATTTTACCTAGACAAATGTTGATTTATTACTAACCATTGCACGTGACTGCGGGTTCATCAAATTTATTATTAAAAAAAAAGCATCTTTCTAAATTATATAAGGACGTGATGGCAACCTGGACGTTCCTTATTTTATTATGAGAATGGAGAAGAATCAAACTCACAATCAGCTTGCAATCTATTTTCTATTATTTTTAAATATCTTCTCACAAGTTTAGAAAGGAAATGGGCTTGAACTTGCCAAAACTGGAATTTAAACCTACTCCTTCACAGGGGTGCAGGCTCCCTCAAAGCTCTCGGTTGACCAAAAAAAATGCAAAATTTGATCCACAGTGATTTTATCGGTAGTAACAAGATTTGAATGAAGTAGTAAAAAAAGAGAAATAATAGATATAAAGTTTAAGGTGGTTTGATTTTTTGCTTTCGTCCACAGACAAAAATGAGGAGAAATATCCGCACAAAGAAGCAAATGAAGGTATGTAAGTTATTCAAGTAATCTATCAAAATCACACCTCATCAGATACATCAAATACCTCGTAATAAATTTCTCACAAAACGTTCAACTTTCACCATTTCAAACTTCAATAAATGCTCACTCCAAGTGGTCATAAGTTTCGACAAGAAAAGCCAAAAAAGTGTGGCCACTCCGCCTTAGCTTGAATTTATCATGTCCAAAACTCACTATGTCTTTTTCAAAATTCATACAATGACCAAACTATATAAATTGCTGGAAACACCGATCAAGACTTGACAACTACTAGAGCCTTCATCAAAATAGTAGCTGGATGTTCTTCAATATCAAAAATTCCCAAAAAAAGGAAAGGATCATCAACCAGTTCTTGATCCATGCTGAGCTCACCAAATTGGATTCTGATCCAAATGAATCCCTTTATGACTTTTGGGCACAATCATATACACTACCTCATTAACACAATTGTAGGCTTTCAACGTGAGGGCACAACCATCAATACCTATGGACTACGATAGGCTCAAGGCCTACACATGGTCCATCATTTAACACTCTGAGAAGAAAAAAATGAAGACCACATGCATACTTTAGCGTATGTGCTTTTTGATCAATATTTTAGGGATTACAGTAAACAATCAAAAAGAAGAAAAAGAAATAAGAACCAGTTTATATCTATGTTCTTCTCCTCTTCCTAGGGATCCAAGTGTCCTCAAATGAATTCCCATTATCAGCTCCAATGTTTAGATCATTCTCACGAAAGCCACGAACAAAAAAGAATTGTCAACATGCTTTCAAAGTTCAACATACATGTACTACAAGAATAAACACCTATGTGCTCAAAGTCATGCAATTAATTAAATAAAGCCAAAATCATGTGGTCAATTAAATGGGTCAGAAATCATGTGGTAAGTCAATATTAAACGAGCCCAGTAATAAACTCAACTACAACAGTCCTCATAATAAAGAACACAATACAACACACTTCCAAGAGTGATAAGCTTATATGGAAACCAAACCTTTATCACCAAGAACGTGACAAGTCAAAACATAATGCTTATCATCGTCATCTTTGCTGTACCATATACATTGAGCAACTACAAATGATAATAATAGAACCAAAAAGTGATAACAATAGAACCAAAAAGCAACCCTTAAATATGCGTTCAACACCAAAAAATTAACATGAGAGCTTGGAACATGCACTTAACAACAAGATGAAAAACAAATGGCTGTCATAAAATATGCATATAAGTATAACATCCGAAGTAACAAAATGGCTACCACTATACATTTGTTAGCACCCAAATTTAATCAAAGGAACCGCATTCATGTTATTGGCATCAAAATCAAGCCAAGACAATCTCCATGAATATTCTTAGCACCAAAAGGATCACAACAATTTGTATAAACAAATTTAGACCTTGGAAAGAAACATGGCACCCGTATCTTAAAGATTATAATAATTACAGGTAACAAAAATCATAAACATGTTGTTAATGCTCAGCACTTGGCCACAATCTCATTATTCATTACAATCTCAATCTCCATTTTTCAAACCAACAACATGGACATTCATATGATTAAACCAATTAGGCAAAAACATAATCAAATTTAGCACGGTGTAAATGTCTCCATTATAATGATATCAAGACCCAATTTGAAGAGAAAAAAAACCTTGTTAGTCCTATAGTCCCATGCTATAAGTTTTGATGATGACAAATGTGTGTGCAATCATGAGTGCTTATCTGTCATGTATGCTATCATATATATTACAAATGTGTTTTTATTTGATCTTATGTGTCAAACATGATTGTATGCCTTAATATGTAATATCTCTTTTGAATTGTGCTTTATGCACCATCTATATGTTATGCTTACATATATGTGTATGTATATATATATATATCCAATACTGTTGCAAAATTTTTATATCTTACAAAGTTGTATATATGCTTAAATTATGTGTTGCTCTTTGGACTAACCATTTGGTTTGCAAGTCAAACTCTTAATTGTATAGGTTGGTATAAAAGGGAAAAACATGGAGAAGGATGCTCCAATAATGGAAGAAAAAGAAGTGAAGACATAGAAGCTTGGAATGCATCAAAGCTTTCATGAAGAATTCAAGGGATGCATCAAAGGATTGCATGGAACCAAGGCAAAAGAATCATGTTTTTGAAGGTTGCTTTAAATCATTAGATTACCTTAGTCTTAGTTTCTTTGTAAAGGAAAACTTAGAAAACCTTGAGTTCTTAAAATATTTTCAAAATTTTTAAGTATTGGATTTCTAAATATAATTGGTTGTTTAGTTTGTAAACTTGTTCAAAATCATATTTTTCAAAGTGCTATAAAAGCCCATTGAGTTTAATAGGCTTTTATTTGCTTAAAATTGAGCAAAATTTACAACTTTACAAATCAGTGATGTCATCAGTTGCCAATAACTCCTTGGAATTTGAAATTCCAATATAGTAGGCTTTTATAGTAGTCATCGAAAGCTCAATGACATTGTGGAAAAGATAAAAATTAGGGATTTCATGATGAAGAAGCGCTATAACTTGGAGTAGGCACCTAGTGTAAATCTAGAATGAAATGAATAGCCTTATAATGATCATAAATTATTGATCCTGGTAATAAATGACCCCTAACAAGTACAATTCTCATTTTCCTATAAATAGTACATGTCTTGAGCATTGGAAGTATAGAAAAAGTGTGCTTATCATTTTATTATATCCTTGAGCTTTTGTTTTCCTATGCTTTTCTATTTAGAGGTTAAATTGTAATACATATACTCTATATAAGAGAATATGTGCCTTCTAATAATTTCTTTTTTAGATGTTTGAGTCAAAGGGAGGGAACTTTGGCGTGTTTGGGTGTGGGAACCCAATTGTGGATTATTGTAAGAGGTTGTACAGGGACAGAACCCAATTTTTCAACTTGTTGAGTTGTTTTTGTGTAAGAGAATCACAAGTGCCCAATTTAAACTCTGGTATAGTAAAAGATCTGAAGTTGCAGCTTGGGGATTGGATTTAGGCTTAGTGGTTGAGCTAAAGCAAGATAACCTATTGTGCTTCCTTTTCTCTCTTTTTCTCTTCAATTTAATGAAATATATTTTCTATTGTATGGCTACATAATATACTATAGCTTTCTCTTTGTGCAAATGTGCTTGAAGTTCTCATGTTTTCTAAGATGTTTCAAAGTTTTGTATACATCTTTTAAGATATTTACAATATCAAAGGTTTTTATTTTGAGCTTTTTGGAAAAACTTCCATGCTTCTTTGAAATACCTAATTCATTCCTTTCTTGGGTGTTGGTTTCCTTGCATAACAATTAGTATTAGAGCTCAAGATCTTGGCAAAAGACTTAACCGTCTCAAGAGTTGTTATGGAAACTGATGATGGGTTCTCAATAATGGAAGGATTTGACATTTATAAAACTCTTCTTCTAGATGCATCTCTTTTTATTTTAATAGCTTTATCTTTTGGAAAGATAGAATGAAAACTTATCTATAATTCATTGATTTGGATCTATGGGATATTGTACAAAATGGTCTTATTGCTAAATCAATAAAACATCAGAGTGATTGTGATAAGAAACTACTTTGTTTAAATGTTAAAGTTATGCAAATTTTATTTAGTGACTTGAATGAGTATGCATATGCTATTGTTAAGAATTACTCCAATGGGAAAATCTTAATTTTTCATTTCTTATTAAGCTTAAATTGGTTAATGAAGTTCTCTATAAGTACTAAGAAGAACACACTCAAATTAAGATCTCCATTAGTGATGAAGAGAGTAATATGGAAGAAAAGCAATTTAAGCAACAACAAAAGGAGTCTTGCTTCTTAACTCAAAAAGACATAGAGGTATGCACTTCTAAATATAATAGTTTCTCTTTTTTAAAAATGTGCTTTTGAAGAATCATATGATTATACATGCTTGAATCCTAAATGCTCAAATAGTTGTAATTCTGAAATTGTAAATGACATGTCTTTTCAAATTTCAACTAGTACCTCTTCAAATCCTCTTTCGAATGATTTTCATGAAAAGTCAAGAAGTATTTTTAAAATAAATAATTTGAAATGCTCTCCTTTTCAAAAGAAATATTTCTCCAAATCTATCATGTGTAATTTCTGTGGTCATAGAGAACATATTTCACACCCATGTCTTATTAGGAGAAATTTTTTAAATAGAAAGCAAATTTAGGTTCCGAAAAGTTCCAAATTCATTTGCACTGATATCAAAGGATCTAGATTGAGATGGATACCAAAGAGTCCTCCTAGCACTTCTATTTTGGAAAACAAAAGTCTTATAAGGATGAACAATTTGGTCAAGCAGAGAAGGATCAATCAAAGACAGCTTCTTTAATGATCAATGATGAACTTCAAAAGCTAAAAACTCACATGGAAAAGCATTAGGTAAGAAAATGGCATCCTCTATATACTATGACCAAGGTAACTAGCCATAAAACCTCTTATGTCACTATTATTGATACTTATTCAGGTATAGTTGTATGTTGTGAGCATAGCATTGCATTTTTTTGAATATCTATCGTTGATGTGTTTAGATCATGCTTAATATTCTTGTAATGTGATCTTACATATATCATGTTCATATAGTATGCGCAATGCTTAAGTATCCTTTCTTTATGCACTTTTACTTTACTGATATTTTTCTTTTAAGGGAAAACATGCAATCTTATATGAATGTTGTTATATCCTAGTATGACCTTGTTGAAAGAATTACTATTTTTAATAAACTAACCCACAAGGACCCAGAAGAATTAGGTAACAACAAAAAGAAATAATTTTGTGAAAACAGAAGCAAACAGGCACCCAATGGGTCTGTTAAGCACCTAAATAATAGAATCTTGAAGTTACAAAAGCAAATAGATGCCTAAGGAAGGATATAAGCACTTATTCAATTGGAAAATTGCATGTTTGGAGGAAAATAGGACACAACAAATGCCTAAAGCTCTAGATAGGTGCTTGTTAGTTGTCCAAAATAGTTCCTCACTTCAAAATCTCTGCAGCAACCTATAAGGAATCAAGGAGGAACCTCAAGCCTCACCATGTTAACCAAGGCATCAATAAGATGTATCAACAATGTCACACCCCCAATTTAATGGCACGTGAAACACATACTTTACGGACATATCTTTACTATAATAGGTATAATACAAGCCTTCATTATGGAAATAGATACAAATAGGTTCTCTCATGTAAACATAATATACAAACCAAGTTTATAAATATCAGACTAACAACAGAAGTAAATATTCGGCCTGTGGCGTTCAGAGTATACTCTAGAGTACAAGTACAAATAAAATCAAAATCTGCGAGTCTTGGAAATAAGGTAGGCTAACCCAGAGATTATGTCGTCTAACTGATCAACTATCTAAAGGTAAAGGACTAAACTCTGTACTCTTATCTGAAAAAAAAAATATAGATATCATGTAGTGAGTTTGACAACTCAATGAGTAGATAAAACCTTCTATGACCTCTTAGGTCAATATATGGATGTACTCATATATATATATAAATTTATCACATAGAAAATTATAATTCAGAGGTACATCCATATGGGACCCATATTTCAAATATTCTCAGTTCAAATCACATTCAGATATCCAAAACCTTGTGCAATATTGTATGATCATTATTCAAATATTGTTATGCATCAAAATATTTCTCATGAAAATATTAAGAGGATCTCATATCAGAACCATCGAATAATTCTAAGCACACAACACGGGAAGTTGTTATGTTCAACTGTATAAGTTATAAAAAAATATCAAGTTTTTGGGATAAAATCATAACTTTTGTTAACATACTATATATGCATTGAAAATCCACTCTTTTTACATAATGCTAAAGCATGACACAAATCTCAATATACTCAATTCACTCATTTGCTATACGCATAATGATCGATCGACTACAGTCACAAATAGGTAATCAGGAAATGTGAGTTCATCATCTTTTTACCTACTTACATTACCACTATCACAGTCACAAGAAGTAATCAGGGAATGCGAGTTCATCACCTTTCTTCCTACTTACATTACCACTGTCACAATCACAATAAATAATCAGGAAATGTGAGTTCATCATCATGTTGCCTCCTCACATTACTATTGTCACAGTCACAATAGTTAATCAGAAAATGTGAATTTATCACCCTTCTGACTCCTTACATTACCACAGCTACAATCATAATAGGTGATAAGAGAATATGAGTTCATCACCCTTTTGCCTCCTCACATTACCATTGTCACAGTTATAACAACTCCATTTATGTAACAATTTTTTATTATTATTTTATTTATACAATATAGAGTTTATATACACGTCATTAATCAAAACGTATGTACAACATATCAAACACATAAATATCTACATCTTATTTATTCTGGTTGATCAATTCTGGAGATACAGGTGCGGGTGGTTGCACCTTCACCGGGATCTGAGTCAACTCGACCACAAACATTTTATTTGATTCTAGGATTTGCCCAACATAAAGTAATTCGATCCAACGTGTACTAAAAGCTAGAGCCATAGAAAAATATGCATAACTAATTTTCTGAACATGATATGGAAATATAGTGAGAATTAAATCCCAGTAAGTTCAACAATAAATCATCATCAATATAGCTCATCACGTTATGTTCATCTGTATAACTACAGCAAATATCTTTGGTCACATGAATGCAATATATCTATGCACATGAGAATCGTACAGTAATGACATGTATGACAAGATTAACTATTTTCAGAATATCATATGATGACTATCAATTTATTTTCATATCAAGCTACCCTAGTCAAGGTAAGTATTTTTTACTCTCCGATACGGGCTTTTCTCACTCCGTTTGACATGGCACACTTTCTCTTTCTTTTCTCATTAGCATAATCATAACCGTTGGTAGGGCATCCCCTACTGGTGCACCACACAGATTGCCATGTAATCGTACTCATTTCTTTTCTTTTCACAATAATAGCCAAAAATATGCTTTCAATAACAAATATGTTCATCAAAATATAATTATTACCAAAAATCATTGGTAATCATGCCATGAACATAACCATTTTAAATATCACTTTATAAAATATTTTCATGTCAACATTTCACACTTAAGATGGTAAGAAGTTCATCCAATGGCAATGATATGGCATATACTAGTCATTTATTATTTTCATTTATAAGATTCTTCTTCTTTTTAAATAGTAATTTTATTTCTTTATTTTCTTGATGTAGGTTTTCATCCTATCTGACCTTCTCTTACTAATCAGCACATAACTCCCTCAATTTAACTCCGATGTAGGTGAACTTGGTGTCCATTTAAAGATAAAACAATTATCTAAAACTAATATGTTGAATAGTTTAGCGAAAGATTAAGAAATCATAGTGATATTACTCCCTAAATATATAAGTGATTTCTTCTCGAGTAGATTCTGACCTCTACTTACTAATATATCCATATCTCTCTCATAAGAATTTCAAATTAAGTGATTCTAGTGGTTAAAAATCCGTGACACATATAGAAATAATTTTTATGTTAATAATTTATTTTAATTCCATACAGCATGTTCTAAACAATTAAAATACAGAAGCTATCCTAAAATATTCTTCCCTGATTAACCAATTTCTGACCACTGCATACTAATCAGACCATATATGCCTCATACGGAATCTAAATTGAGTGATTCCAGTGGCTAAAAATCTATGATACATATATCAATAATTCTTATGTTAAACTTTTATTTTAATTCCCTACAAAAGGTTCCCAAGAATTAAAAAACATAAGTTATCCTAACATATTCTTCCCTAATTAACCATTTTCTGACCACTACTTACTAATCAGACCATATCTACCTCATATGGACTCCAAATTGAGTGATTCCAGTGGCTAAAAATCCGTGAGACATAGATATACATTTTTCATGTTAACTATTTTTTTTAATTCTGTCACGGCCCCAAATGATGGAACACATGACCGGCACGGCATAAGGGTTTCCCCCTAGCCGCAAGCCTAACACATAGCATGCACAAACATCCAGCATACAATCTAGAGTACATAACAAACATAACTGGCCACATATGCCACATCCAATATAAGAAAATATTGTGTATATATATATATATATATATATATATCTCATGAATCCAACATCTGTGATTCAACTTGGCCCATGGCCTCATAATACATATATCGTTGTAAAACATAAAACTATTTTTCCAAACAACACATCAAAATAAGCAAGAAGCGAGGATCCTGCCTGTATGTTCATGGAGGTACACTAGACATAAACTAAACTAAACAAACAGTACAAAAGAGCCTTGCCCAAATTGGGGCTCACCAACGCTATCTTCAGCCTCCTACGAAGCTGTAGCTGGATCAAAGTCTCTTTGACTATCTGTGGGGAGGAAACAGAAGAGGGGTGAGATCACCACATCTCAGTGAATGGATAAATCACACTATAACAGAAACAGGGCAAACCAAGCACGAATGTTTCGCAATGAGTTTAATAATTGAAATCAAAGTGTAAAGATAATAATAGAAACATTAAGCATTTAACCATAATTTATTGAAAGAAAAGCAAACAGTTCAAATGTATGTTCAAAAGATAAAACATGATTAAATCAGTAACAGTAGAGCAAATCAATTATGCATGGTAAGTAATAAATGAAGTTATTTATGCAATAACAATGATGAATGAAATTCTTTAAAAATATTTAATCTTTAAGAAAAATGCACTAGTTTATTAGAGGTCTTTCCTAACAGATCTATCATCTCCTCCAAGCACACAGCAAGGGTAGGGTAATCACTGTAGGCGTAGACATAAGTCCATCTACGGAGTCAGATTTCTAATTAGAAGTTTCTAAGTAAGGTTTTTCAGAATTTACCTTTTACCGAGATTTTCTTCAGATCTACGGCGATTCAACAGTTGATTTGAAAAACTGATCGGTCAAAACTGAAGTACTCTTCGTCCTGAATCCAATAACACTTTCAGTTTTGATACCGGAAGCCAATTGGTACTCCAAATCGAGAGAAAAGATTTGAAGTCACTATTCACTCACTATGCAGCACTATGGATTTTTTCCGTTTTCTTCTTCTTCGAATTCGTCGCCCCCAGTTTCTCATTTTATGGTTTCTGAAAAAAAAAATTTATAATTATTAAATAATTAATAATTAGATTTTCTTTTATAAAAATTCATATAAATTACGTTTTTCATCTTAAAATATCCCAAAAATTCCTAAAAATTTCTATTCTCGTAAATCTTTAGTTAAACTCTTAAATCACGATTTTTCTTGATAAACATCATAATAAAATAAATTTCAAAACAAATATCTTTATTCATATTAAAAGAAAGAATATTTCTAAAAATACCATAAAAATTCAATGGAGGCCGGTATAATTATTTTAAGCAACACAATACTTCTTTTACTTAAAAGTCCACTTACTTTTAACAAATCATAATCATTTCTACATAAATAAAAATATATTTGCTTATAGCGCGCTAAAACATAAATTCTCATATTTCTTTTATAATTCTTTAATCCATGTAATAAATATACATATTTTCTACGGTTCTTATCTCTATTGTCAAAATTCTCTCTTTTATTTTAAATTTCCTTTAAATTGGAATTTTCGTTAAATTTTACGGTTATTACAAATTCCTTACCGATTCTTCCTAAAATTTTAAAAATATAAACTTAAAATTTTGTCACCCATAGCCATACCTATGTAGAACTATCTACACCAGCCTAAGTATTAAAACATATGTAACATGATATAGCAACATCCATGACCAATCATCAAAGTTCTAAAATCAAAATCTCATATAAATATTTCAAGTTTCAAAAATTTTCTTCAAAAAGAAATATTGTTAAACTTACCTTGAGCACTTAATTCTCTAGACTTTTCCTTCCTCTTTCTTCCTTTCTTCCTCTCATTTCCTCACTCTACCTTGCTTCTATTTTTCCTCTCCCTCACTTGGACGAAAATTCTAATGTTATAAGGGTGGGTTTTGCTTATATAGAGTATCAAATAACTCATTTTTCATAATCATGGGTTTACTTTATCACAATTAGGATGCACTTTGTTGAATTTTTGGAAAACAAACAACTCATGTTCTTGTCTTCCTCTTCCTTAGTCAAGATATGCATAGGAAAAGTAGATTTGTATTTTGAAAATTATGATAATATGTTCTTAAAATAAGGGACAAGGTCCATTTGATTTAGGAATTCATTTCCTTTTTCTTTTGTCTTAATCAATTATGATAGGTTTACCTTTTTATGTGGCAAATTTTTAACCCTTAAATCTTCCTTGCTTAGCTAAAATTATTTGTGTAAAATAAATATGTTTTGTCATAATGCTACGTATTATTACCCACTTGCTAAAATTATGAGTGTAGGATATAGATGTTTTGTCCTAATGCCATGTATTATCATACCACTTGCTAAAATTATGAATATAGGATATCATACCACTTACTAAATTTTTGTCTTAATGCCATGTCACCTAATCTTGATTACACCATTATTTCATCACTTTATTTTATTTTTATTTTTATTTTTATTTTTCCTCTTGGGTTTGGGCTAATTCATGTCCATTTTCTTTACTTTGGTTAAAATTCTACCTTTCATGATGGACTTAGTCACATTTTCATGATTTTTGGGCTACTGGTCCAATTTCTATATCCTAGTCCAAGTCTATGTTTTATTTCTTCCTTGGGCTAAAAATTCATGTGAAGTAGAAAAACTCTATATGAAGTGTCCATAGGTGAAAGCCCAATTTATGGGTGGAGATATTAAATTTAGTAACTTTAACTCTTAAATTAGAAAAAATTACCCTAATCCAATCTTCTTGAAATTTTAATACCTTTACTTTCTTCACAAAAATTTATCTTCCTTACCCTAGAATTTCATCTTTCTTTAGTATATTTATTTCTAACTTTTTTCTTTTAGATTTTCTCTCTTTACCTATTCCATTAATGTTAGAACATTTCTATGCATACACGTAAAGTGAAGAATTTCTAAGGATTATATTTTCTTATATATCTAAAAATTGTTTAATCAATTTTATTTCCTTAATTAAATATTTATGTACCTTTATCAATAAAAGAAACAAAATTAGGGATGTTACTTTAAATACTTTTGTACTTTTATTAATTCATGAAACAAAATTAGGGATGTTACAACAATCATAATAGGTAATCAGGGAATGAGAGTCCTTATATTACCACAGTCACAGTCACAATAAATGATCAGAGTGTCATGCCCCTAATTTTAGGGCACGTGAAACACGTATATTATGAACATATATTTTCCATAAACATGAATATCCCAATCCTTTATCAAGAAAACAGATACATATAGGTTTTTCCATACAGATACCATATACAAATCAAGTACATATACATCAGAGTACAACAGAAGCAAGGATCCTGCCTGTGACGTTCAGAGCAACTCTAGAGTACAAATATATTACAATATTAAACACTGAGAGCCTAGAAACAATTTAGGCTCACCACCGAAGTACGACCCCTAGTCGATCACATGGCTGCTGACCAAACTCTGCGTCTTTATCTGAAAAATTGATCCACATCGTGTAGTGAGTTTTACAACTCAGTGAGCAGATACTACCTCCTATGACCTCTCAGATCAACATAAGGATGTACTCATATATTAAAATTTATCATATCAAAATCTACCGTTCAGAAGTACATCCTTATGGGACCCGCGTTTTTAAAATATTCTCAGCTCAAGTCACATTCAAATTTCTGTAACCACATATGATACAAATTGACCTTAAATCAAATTTGATATGCATTAAAAATCAATTCTTTTATATAATGCTCAAGTATGTCACAACTTTCAATATACACAATAGATAAACATGGAATGTGAGTTCATCACCCTTCTGCTTCCTCACATTACCATAGTCACAATCACAATAGGTAATCAAGGAATGTGAGTTCATCACCCTACTGCCTCCTCACATTACCACTGACTACAACTTCAATAGATCAACAGGGAATGTGAGTTCATCACCCTACTGCCTCCTCATATTACCACTGATACCACCTTCACAATACTGTCTCAAGTCATATAACCCCTCAATATTCATCAATACATATAAAAATGTATAAAAGTGCACATCCATCAAATGCAATGCATAATTATCAAACAACTCGCCATGAGCTTTATACTTGACATTCAATCATATTCGGAAACTTATAACTTTATATATCATTCAAAATAGAGCTTTCAGTATCAGTACAAAATCTTTTATCATAAATTTTCCAATCAGGGGAATCATATAATCATGCCCATATCCGAGGCAAACATAACATTGTAAAATCAATGTCACATGCATAACATATTTTCTTTGCCATGTAATGCGAAATACATTCAAAAATCGCATGTTCAATGTGTTTCAAAATTCATTTCAAAAGTCATACACTTCTTGAACTAAATATCATATTTCAATTATTTCAGACATTCCAAACCATTTCAGAAACATATGAAAGTATACATAACATGTAATCATACTCATTTATCAATGTAAAGTTCAAGAAGAGTAAAAACAAGCCATAGGAAGAATTATCTACTCACAGTGTAAGGGCTCCAGATTGGACATTCCTAAATTCCTCGTTTTTTGTCTGAATTCGGTAAAAAAAAATCCTAAAATTGAGTCTGGAAGGTCCAAAAACCTTGAAAATGACTCCGGATTTGTTAAATTTGGTCTCTAGGAGCTCAGTCAACGCAGGTCAATGCTAAAGGTACTGTTCACCGTCGAAAAATACTATTCATCATCACTGTTCATAGCCAAAAAATACTATTCACCGTCATAAAAATTTTACTAAATCAATGAAACAACTTCATATCCTAATGTTTATCTAGTTTCTGAATCCATCTACGGATTCAAATTTCTAATTAGAAGTCTCTAAGTAAGATTTTCAGAACTTACCTTTTAGCGAGATTTTCTACTTCAGATCTACGACGATTCAACGGTTGATTTGAAAAATTGATCGGTCAAAACTGAAATATTCTTCGTCCTAAATCCAATAACACTTTTAGTTTTGAGATCGGAAGCCCATAAGCACTCCAAATCGAAAGATAAAGTTGTAGGTCACTATTCACTCACTATGCACATTTCTCGTTCTCCTTTCGAATACCCGTCCGTCGCCCCCGGTTTTCATTTTATCATTTCTATTTTTTTATAATAATAATTATTAACTAATTAATAATAGGATTTTCTTTTATAAAAAATCATATAAATTCCGTTTTTTATCATAAAATATTCCAAAAATTTCTAAAAATTTTCATTCTCATAAATCTTTAGTTAAACTCTTAAATCATAATTTTTTTTGATAAAAATTGTTATAAAATAAATCTCGAAATGAATATCTTTATTCATATTAAAAGAAAAATATTTCTAAAAATACAACAAAAATTCTTTATAGGCCGATATAATTATTTTAAGCTAAACAATAATTATTTTACTTAAAAGTCTTCTTACTTTTAGCAAAACATAAACATTTTTAAACAAATAAAAATATATATGCTTATAACATAATACTATTCTTAAAAAATAAAAATTATGCGCCAAAACGTAAATTCTCATATTCCTTTTATGATTCTTTAATCCATGTAATAAATATACATAATTTCTACGGTTCTTATCTCTATTTTCAAAATTCTCTCCTTTATTCTAAATTTCCTTTAAATAGAAATTTTCGTTAAATTTTTACGGTTATTACACAGAGAATGTGAGTTCATCACTCTTTTGTCTTCTCATATTACCACTCTCACAGTCACCATAAGTAATCAAGGAATGTGAGTTCATCACTTTTCTGTCAACTCACATTACCACTGATACCTTCTCAAACCATACAACCCATATATATATATATATATATATATATATATATATATATATATATATATATGGATGTATGTATCTAGATACATACATACATATACATATATATGTACACACATACATATACATATATCTGTACACACATACATATACATATATATGTACATACATACATATATATGTATGTCTGTATAAATATATATGTATGTACATATATATATATATATATATATATATATATATATATATATATATATATATATATATATATATACACACACATACACATACTGTCACGGCCCCAAATGATGGAACACATGACCGGCACGGCATAAGGGTTTCCCCCTAGCCGCAAGCCTAACGCATAGCACATACAAACATCCAGTACACAATCCAGAGTACATAATAAATATAACTGGCCACATATGCCACATCCAGTATATGAAAATACTGTATATATATATATATATATATATATATATGTATATATATGTATATATATGTATATATATGTATATATATGTATATATATGTATATATATGTATATATATGTATATATATGTACATATATGTACATATATATATACATATATATACATATATATACATATATATACATATATATACATATATATATATATATATATATATATATATATATATATCTCATGAATCTAACATCCGTAATTCAACTTGGCCCAAGGCCTCATAATACCAACATCGTTGTAAAACATAAAACTGTTTTCCAAACAATACATCAAAATACGCAAGAAGCGAGGATCTTGCCTGTAAGTTCATGGAGGTACACTAGACATAAACTAAACTAGACAAACAGTACAAAAGATCCTTGCCCAAACTGAGGCTCACCAACGCTATATTCAGCCTCCTACGAAACTGTAGCTGGATCAAAATCTCTTTGACTATCTGTGGGGAGGAAACAGAAGAGGGGTGAGATCACATCTTAATGAATGGGTAAATCACACTATAACAGAAACAGGGCAAACCAAGCACGAGTGCTTCGCAATGAGTTTAATAATTGAAACATTAAGCATTTAACCATAATTTATTGAAAGAAAAGCTAAACAATTCAAATGTATGTTCAAAAGATAAAACATGATTAAATCAGTAACCGTAAAGCAAATCAATTATGCATGGTAAGTAATAAATGAAGTTATTTATGCAATAACAATGATGAATGAGATATTTTAGAAATATTTAATCTTTAAGAAAAATGCACTAGTTTATTGGAGGTCTTTCCTAACAGATCAATCATCTTCCCCAAGCACACAGCAAGGGTAGGGTAATCACTGTAGGCGTAGACATAAATCCACCCTAAATTCCCCAAGCACATAGCAAAGGTATGACAATCACTGTAGGCGTAGATATAAGTCCACCCTAAATCCCCCAAGTACATAGCAAGGGTGTGAAAATCACTGTAGGCGTAGACATAAGTCCACCTAAATTCTGTAACTCAGGCGGTCATAAGCCCGTCACAATATCTTAGGCCGAAGCCTCCGCATGACCATGGTGCACCAGGGCTAGCACTACCTGCAGCTAGCTAACAGTGATCTAAAATGGTTCCTCCAATGAAAAACATTTGAAAATATGCTATTCAAAGAGTTTAAAGTAAAACATTTCAATAACATTATATAAAGCTATAATTCTCCATCTAACTCTTTTCATGCATAAAACTCCGTTCTAAAATATGTCTGATCCATGGATTCCCATGGAGACCTTTATCATTATAAACTTTTCCTTTAAGCATATCGTTCGTAGACGTCGCATAGTTGTTCGCATGCATCAAATCATTTCATGGCTAACTTAGTTCATTTCTATGACTAAGTTCGTATTTTTATAAATCTAGCTCAATGGAGAATTATCATTCTAGATGCTTGCCCTGCATACCTGGGGTTCAACTAGGATTAAAATTTATAATTTCTAACATGATTGGAACATATTGGTTTTCAAAGCGGTAAAACAATTTAGCATACATTCCAACTAGTTAAAATCATACAAGAGAGTTATAAACTGAATTCGTAAAACATGCGCTATAGTATGAAAAACCCACTCACCGGTAAGGACTCCAGATTGGACAGCCCTAAAATTCTCGTTTCTGGTCTGAATTCGGTAAAACAAACCCCAAAATCAAGTCCGAAAGGTCCAAAAATGTTCACCGCCAGAATCACTATTCACCGCCACTATTCATGCCGGAAATCACTATTCACCGCCATATAAAAAGTTACCAAATGAACTAAAAAATTTCATATCCTAATGTTTATCTAGGTTCTGAATCCATCTACGGAGTCGGATTTCTAATTAGAAATTTTTAAGTAAGGTTTTTCAGACTTACCTTTTACCGAGATTTTCTACTTCAAATCTTTGGCGATTCAACGGTTGATTTCAAAAACTAATCGGTCAAAACTGAAGTACTCTTTGTCCTGAATTCAGTAACACCTTCAGTTTTGAAAACAGAAGCCAATCGGTACTCCAAATCGAAAGAAAATGTTGGATGTTACTATTCCTACACTATTCATTACTATTCATTTTTTTCCGATTTTTCTTCAAATTCGATACGCAGTCGCCCCCGGTTTCATTTTATGGTTTCTGAGGTTTTTTTTTAATATAATAATAATTATTAAATAATTAATAATAGGATTTTCTTTTATAAAAATTCATATAAATTTCATTTTTTATCATAAAATATCCCAAAAGTTCTTAAAAATTTTCATTCTCGTAAATCTTTAGTTAAACTCTTAAATCACGATTTTTTTTTATAAAAATTATAATAAAACAAAATTCGAAACAAATATCTTTATTCATATTAAAAGAAAGAATATTTCTAAAAGTACCATACAAATTCATTAGAGGCCGATATAATTCTTTTAAGCAACACAATACTTCTTTTACTTAAAAGTCCACTTACTTTTAACAAATCATAATCATTTCTACATAAATAAAAATATATTTGCTTATAGCAAAATACTATCATTTAAAAATAAAAAGTACACTCCAAAGCATAAATTCTCATATTTCTTTTGTAATTCTTTAATCCATGTAATAAATATACATATTTTCTACAGTTCTTATCTCTATTGTCAAAATTCTCTCTTTTATTTTAAATTTCCTTTAATTGGAATTTTCGTTAAATTTTACGGTTATTACATTCTTCCCCCCTTAAAGAAATTCGGTCCCCAAATTTCATCACCATAGTTGTAGATAAATACTAATCTCATTGTTCAAATAAATGCAGATATCTAGCGTGTATATCCTCCTCTTTTTCCCAAGTAGTTTCCTTAGAAGAATGATTTTTCCATATCAGCTTTACTGTAGATATTTCTTTTGACTGTAACTTCTTTACTTGTCTGTCCATACTGATTGTTCCTCCTAGGTTAAATCTTTCTGTAACTGAATCTATGGACACTGTATAACATGTGTAGAATCCGGTAAATATTTTCGTAGTATAGACACATGAAAAACTGGATAAACATTATCCAATGCATGTGGTAAAACCAAACAATAAGCCATTGAACCGATCCTATCAAGAATTCAAATGGTTCTATATACCGAGGGTGTAACTTCCCTTTCTTTTCAAATCTCATCACCTCTTTCATTGGTGAGTCATTAAAGAATATGTGGTCACCAACTGTTAATTCCTAGTGCTCAACATTTATGGTCCTTATAGACTTTTGACTAGTATTGAGTTACTTGTATTATTTTTTTAATCAAGTTCACTTAATCAATAACATCTTATAATACATCTAACTCCACTGAGTCATTTAACAGAACATTTGTAACACCTCTTACATAAGGCTTACATCTTCTAATATCATTTTATTATAGACAAATTTTGCTAAGAAATCTCCTACCAATTTCAAAAAAATATGCTTGTAGCATGCTCTCCAAGTTAGCATCATCAATTTAGATAAGTCATATTCTATCTATTGCATGTTATTCCAAATTAGATTTCCAAAAAGTTTAACTTTTCTCAATTTACTCACATATTAAGAAACCTATGATGTTCATGTAAAACTTCAAATGATGTCATTGTATATTGGTATGATAATTACTGCTATGAGCAAGTTCAACTAAAGACAATTAATTTCTCCCAACTTTCACCACAATAATATAAAGATACTTAAAGCATAACTTCTAATGTATAGACACATCATTTAATTTTAGTATCAGTCATACTATAATCTAATAAAGATCCTTAGACTTCCTGAATAACTCTCTTGAGATAATATATTCAATTCATACTTACCAACATACTCGCTAATAAAAAATTTCACTTGTATCTTCTTTTTACCATTATACTAGTACAATTTTTTTTTATCTCAGTATATCCTTATTACCTCGGGTAATCCATATTCACAATCTATGGCTTCTTCTGAAATCTCCTTTCTCAACAATTATCCATACGTGAATTTCCAATCTCAACATAATTTACATTCCAAATACTAGACTTAGTTTAGCATGGTATAAATCCTTAACATAAATATCTTAATCACTTACATTATTCTCAAAGATGATTTTCAAAATATTCTTCATATGTCCAAATTAAAAATTTTGAGATTATCTTAAATCTTACTTTTCATACTTTACTCTTCAAAATTTCAACACCGTTAATTCTTTTGATTACATTCGTCAAAGCACCATTAGATCATCATCCATCTATTCTTTTCAAAACCCCTATTACTTTAATCTACTAATAAGTTGAACACCATAATGATTGAGTTCCATAGATTAGAAATTAACCCTCCTTATAGTAAGGAAAAAGAATCTTGCATTTAATGCCAAATATTAATGTAGGACAATGTAGCAGAAAATACGAAACACGTAATAGAGCATGGTGCCAAAATAGGAAGTCAGAAGTTTGGACAAAAATATTGACAGGAAATTAAAATTGGTGGCCATAATTCTTGAAAATCTGTAAACAAACTCTAGCTGCTATTTCGGCAAAAATCGGTGGCCGCAAGTTTTCAATATATGTGCCAAAATTCAATTCAGAGATCCTGTTATTCGGCGGAAGCATATCATATGGAAAAGAAATATTTCTGAACCTATAAAGTCTGTGAATAACAAGAGCACATAGTTAACTGGTAGGATGCAGTTGGTTGCTTCAAAATATATATAATCAATCAACTGTAAATAACCAGTCCAAATTAAAATTTCTCAAAATAGCTAGTCGACTTATAAACCAATAGTCGACTGGTAATAACATTGGGAAAAACAAGATAAATCTTTTGATTGTCCTTCTTCAACAACTAACTGGTTTGCATTTTTCAATCTTTTCTCTTCTTGTTTTTACATTTACGCCTATCACTTACAACTTCTCTATACAAATCAAGACATCAATGCTTCATCAAAAATAATAAGGAAAAGGCTAATTTCTAGTGATATCTTAACCTTATTATCTTTACGTGCTTAATATGGGTCACAGTCATAACTACTGTACATATACATGCTTGTTGTCATTTTTAAAATTTTCACCTTCAATTTAACTAATTTTCGCCAATCACTCACATAGTTGTTCTCATTATGTCTAGCCTATTCGCATAGCTATTATAAGTATGTCTTTCTCTGAGTTCTGTAAATGCACACATTAGTATCTTTATTTTCATACTCAAAATTAGGGTGTGTGCAGCTATGGAGGGAATTGCATTTCGTCAATTTCGAAATGTTTGCGTCTTTTATGGTTCCAGTCTTGGAAAGGATGGAGAATATGTGAAAGCAGCACAAAACCTGGGTATGGTGCTGGCCAGGAGAAAAATTCATCTAGTCTATGGTGGAGGTAACCGTGGGTTAATAGGGTACGTGTCTACAGCTGTTCATGTAGGAGGATGCCAAGTTCTAGGTATTATTCCTACAGCTCTAGCTGCATCTAACATCGTAGGAAAGACAATTGGGGAAGAGTTTAGGGTTGCATCCATGCATGAACGCATGGCTAGAATGATGAGCATTGCTGATGTCTTCATTGCCTTACCAAGGGGTTTTGGTACTTTAGAAGAGATTTTTCAAATAGTCTCTTGGGCACAACTGAATATGCATCACAAACCGATAGGTTTGTTAAATGCTAACCACTTCTTTGATGGTTTGTTATCTTTCCTTGATCATGCTGTGGAACAAAGGTTTATCTCACACTCAGCACGACGAATTCTCATCTCAGCTTTAGATGCTGAGGAGTTGATTGATGCTTTACAAACATATGTTCATGTACCTAATCCAATCACAGCTCAAATAGAATGGACAACAGACCATAGTAGAAAGTGCAAATTGGACTTGGATCTTCATCTGTAACTGTAGCAAGATGTGGGCATTGTTGTACCGCTTTTACTTTCTTAGGGTTATCTTGGATACCATCTTACTAGCCACATACCTTAAGAAAGTACTATTACTAAGTCAAAATTCATATTTTGAGAACTTAGCATATAGTTGATACTCCCTTGGAGTTTATAATACTATCTTTAAATATTGCTTATGATTCTCTGCACTCTTGAAATATTCTAGTATATTATCAATAATTATAATAACAAATTAATCCAGGGATGGCTTCAATACTCTTTTTTTTTCTTTTTTTTTTCTATCAAGTCCATGAATGCAACTGGGCATTTTTCAGACTAAATGACATCACCAAGAACTCATAATGCCATAACGAGTCCTAAAAGAAATTTTTCGAATATCCTCTTCTCTTATCCTCAATTGATGAGATCCAGATATCAAATCAATTCAAATTTTTTTTAAATGTTGAGCACCTTGTAGCTGGTCAAACATATCATCTATATGAGGTAATAAGTATTTATTCCACATTGTCACTTTATTCAATTTTCTATAATCTATGCATAGTCATAGTGATTCATCTTTCTTTTTCATAGATAGAACTGGAGCACTCCAAGTAAAAGTTCTAGGGCTTTTAAATCCCTTGTCTAACATGTCTTGTAACTATTTCTTTTTCAGTTCTTTAAGTTCAGTGGGTGCCATTCCATATGGAAATATAGACACTGGCCAGGAAATAAATCAATACCAAATTCTATTTATTATTTCAAGGTAATCCTGGCAATTCCTCAGGAATTATATCAGAAAATTCTTTAATCATTGGAACTTGATTTACAGTGGTATACTTTATATCAACATCTCTCACCATTGCCAACTATCCTTGGCACCTTTTTGTAATCACTTATGGACTGCTAAAGTAGAGATTAGGTTACTGGGTATCTCACTAAGATTTCTTTGTATCAAGAGAGAAAATTCTCCAAGAATATTGAATTTAATCACCTTCTAGTGACATTTCAAAATGACATGACATAATGCCAACAAATTCATTATCAATATCACATCACAATCTACCATATCTAGACAACCGGGTACAACGGATGTCACATTCAGAAACCATCATGATGTCACATTCAGAAACCATCATATTTGGTATCTGTCTTAATTTCTTAAATTCTTTACGACGCATCTCGCTATAAAACAGAGATAGCCCAACCGTCACTTAACCATGCCAACATAGCATACTATAAACTGACTTACTTGAAAAAAAAGACAACATCCTATCGAACCCCTTTAGCAGCACTGTGAGTATAAGTATGTCCGGATTCACACCCATACTCAAAGTCCTACCTAA